>JANIJG010012252.1:38506-91808 GCA_024611175.1 Megaceryle torquata
TTCCCATTCTGACCCAGAGGTGGTAGAAGCCCCATTATTGGAAACATTCCAGGTAAGGTTGGACAGGACTCTGAGTAGCCTGTTCTAGTTGAAGATGTTCCTGCCTGGCGCAGGGATGTTGGACTAGATGACCTTTTAAGAGTCCCTTCCAACCCAAACCAATATATGAAGATTACTGGATATCTCTTATGAGGAAAGGCTGGGAGTCCTTGGGCAGTTAAGCTGGAGAAGACTGAGAGGGGCTCTTAGCAGTGCTTATTCATGTCTAAAGGGTGGGTGTCAAGGGGATAAGGCCAGGCTTTTCTGTGGAGTCCAGTGACCTGACATGGGGCATTTGGCACAAACTGGAACCAAGGAAGTTTTGTCTGAATATGAGGAGACACTTCTTTCCTTTTAAGTATGCCAGAGCCCTGGAACAGGCTTCCCACAGAGGTTGTGGAGTCTCCTCTGGAGAGATTCAAAACTCACCTGGGTGTGATCCTGGGCAACCTGTCCTGGGTGACCCTGCTTTATCAGAGGGGTTGGGCTAGATGATCTCTAGAGGTCCCTTCCAGCTGCTGCAGTTCTGTGATTCTGTGTGATGGTATGATTTTTGCCTAAAATTCTCTTAAGTCATGCAGACATCAGATTATTTTTTTCCACGGTGAAAGGAAACTTTAAAAAAAAAAAAGTTCTTCTGTATTTAACATCAACATAGCTACTGTTGCTAGAAGTAAATCTCCTCAAACAGCTACTAACACAGAAATAACATGTGAGGGATGCCAGAAAGGCTGATTTTCACTTGATTCATACAGCATGAATGTGTGTTTTGTAAAATCTGTCAGTCAAGAATGTCGCCCAGGTATAGACTCCACAGTCAGTTAGTCAACCAGTCGGACCAGTTCACCTGCAGGTCGCCCAGTAGCCGAGGGGTTCAGTGCTGCACTCACCCAGCAGAGAGCACCATTGCCCTGCTCAAAGCTGCTCTGCATTCACAAAAACCATCTGAGCACAGCAGCAGCCGTTTTGCATGGCAGCAGAGGCTGTGCTGGCATCGTGCCAGCAATGCGAGGGCTGTACCTTATTTGTGTACAAATGTTTTTGAAATTTAAATATCTTACCCCCAAAACTACATTAGAAGTGCATTATTAAAGCTGCAAAGTCAGTCCAAGTTAGGGAATGCACAGACAGCCTTATTCTGGCAGCTTTAATTTGCTTATGCATATGCATTATGAGACAGTCTTTAATTTCATGATTACAGCCTGGTTTTTCCACAGACTCATTTACTGCACAGGGTGGATGGTACTTGCTTAATGAGTAGCTATTGAATATTTTGTTTTCTTTTTATTGTTCGGTGTGTGGCCCTGTGCCTTTATGCTGCACACTGTTTCTGCACTCTGACTTGGTTACTTCTGTGTGGGCTTTCTCCTGCTGTTGATTTCTGTTCATCTCCTCCCAATATTTGAATGAGTAGTTGATGGTGGTACTCTTATTAAGGATACTGAAGCAAAGAAAGTAAGGTCACATCATGTATTTGTCAAAATCCTCATGTTCTGTAAGTGCTACTTGCTCTGTAGTCACGAGACAGTCACCCAGGAAGAAAAACACAGATCAGAGTTCTTGCCAAGAAAGAAAATGGGGGTTCATTTGATACCAACACCGCATGGGACTCCCTGCAAGACAGCTAACAAAATCCAGCTAGCTGTTGCTGTGATCAAGAGACTTCTTGTCTCACTGATGTAGCTACATGTCTGCAGATGAGCTGTGAGCTTGAAGTGCTGCTACACAAGGCTAATTGCTTGGTGCACTTAGAGTAAAATGAGAGAGCAAGCTTGTGTACGTGTTCAAAATACCACCCCTCACAGTCCAGTCAGGCCCAGCAGAGCTTGCTATGCCCCACAGGTGCAGGGAAGGGACTGCACTGCCTGTCACAGCTCGTCCTCTGTTGAGTGCAGGTGGACTCTTTGCAAAGTTAAATTTGAGCTGAAAATCTGTCCCAAGAGTGCAAAATGCAGTTGACTGCAGCTCAGTTGCCTGACCTATTTAAAAGGCCTTTCCTAAAAACAAAATGTACAGTTTTCTAAGTATAGGTCACCAGCTGAATAATTTTTTTAATAATAAATAAAAAGCATATCAATTTAATGAACAAATGAATATATAATGAAAAACAACAACAGCAGTTATCTTTTTTTTTTTTCCTAACCTGTTCTCAGTGATGGCAAAACCCACCTTCATTTTAATGTTTTTCTGAGGAAAATTGTCTGAAAGCAGTATCACTTGAAATAGATATTTTAATGGGAAGTATCAGACAACCTTAATGAAAAGCAGGGATATTAGCTCAGCTTTCAGTACCCCAAGATACTTTGGCTTCCTTTGAGAGAAGATGAGAAACTGTAAAATAGAGTTTGCCTGCAACAGAAACTGATGTTGGTCAGCTTTTGGGGGCTGCTTCTTCCCCCTCATATTGCACTAAGATCATTAGGAAAAAAACCCTAAGAGTTTAGTGATACTTACTGGAGACAGCTGCACATCAGATAGTCACTGTCTAATACTTCCATATGGGACTGCTAACACCCTGCAGATCCTGTGCAAAAAAATAAAAGGCAGCTATTTTCTAGTGCTGTCTTCGTCACTCGGAGATTGCTGGGTGGATTGATGGCGTGGACAAACAGTCGGCGTTCTCTAATTGGCCTGTTTTCAGTGCCTGAGTGATTTAGTGGTGGCAGCCTTGTATCTGTTGACATGACATTTATCTTTCTGAAATAGATGGTGATATCACAAACAGATTTGTGCTGTTATTGATGAACTTGAGGAGGCGAAGTGGAGCAGTTGTGGAGAGCTTCTGTTTGGCTGGATATCCTGTCCAGGCATCATCAGCAGTAAAGCACAACTCAACAATAGTTTTAATATTGGAATGTATTAGTAATACTTTTCACTTCTTTATTTTGAGGGTTTTGGACTCTTTGAATGTGTTACTTAACACGGCTTAAGAGTGTTATGAAATGAGTATGTGAACTTTTTTGCATTACAGATGGGGCATTTCAGGTCCATGCAAGTGAATCTGTGTGACCTCGCTGTGTGTCTGTGGTACAGCTTAGATTTGCTTGGATCCTGCTGGAATGTTCTGATCTTTCTCTCTAGTTTGCATGCTTCTAAAGCTTGTGGTTTCTTTTGCATTTTCAGGCGTGCTGTTACTGAGACAGCACCTGGAGAAAATGAGTATTTATAAGACTAGGAATAGAGAAATTACTCATAAAACAACCCCTGAGTAGTCTGCTTTTATGGTCACATACATTTATTTGTACTACTGTATTGCTCTTGTGGAATGTGCTTTTTTTTAATAAGGTCTGTTGGGAATGTAGTTGACACCAGAGGATCACATCTGAGGGTTGTCATTGGTCTTCATTGTCAAGCTCTTCAGAATCTGACAGAGCTGACTGTTTATGCAAGATCACTGTTGCACTATCTGATCTCTGCTGCTTTAATGTACCAGACTACATGTATTTGGTGTAGCAGTTTAGGAGGATTTATACTTCTTGTGGGTAACACAGAAATATGGCAGATCCCTTAGGAGTTGCCTTTGCTAGCGTGTGGAAACACTTTACTGTTTACCAGCATGGTTACCATGCAGTTTGTGTTATAGCTGGGATGCTTTAACATTTTATCTTATGGCAGAAAGGGTCAGTGCTCCCCACCTTTCTCCAGCTGCCCTCTGCTATTACCTCTGAGTTTGTAGGAGTGATCTTGTAATTCCGTGGTAAACTGAATCAGTTCATTGAACTGGCAGAAAATTAATTATTTTTAGATTAAGCAGTATTTTCCTTCCACAATAGCCAGATACTAGATCAGCTTAGCTGTAACACATCCCATCTTTGCTTGTAGCATTTTGGAACTGTTGTGAGATCCACAATAAACTTAGCCTATAAAGGAAAGCAATAAATAAATAGGTTTTTCTATTGCCAGGGTTAACGTCTGTCTACAGTAAGAAAAAAATGTGCCAGGGAAGATAAACAGATTTAGCCAGAAACTTTGTTTTTTCTTTCTAGTGCAGGTGAGTATTCATTGCCTGGTTTTGAGCAAGTCCCGTGAGTTCATATTTGATAGACCTTATTTAAGCCTCCTAACTAAAACAAAGCTGCAATTGCTTTAGGATCCCTTTGTTTTTGGTAGAGACAAGGCACCTTCTGAGAGCAACTTGGACTGTTTAAGAGTTTAATTTCCCTCTCACGTTTCCCGGTTTTCTCTTTTTATTACAAAGGCACCTAAAGCACCTCAGATCAGTGAAACAGAACTAGGTCTTAATATCTCTCTCAGTTCCTCCATCCCTGAAAATGAGTAATGTTTACCTTATGGGACTGTATAGTTTTGTTAACAAAGCACTTGTAGACCTGCGACTGAAAATCACTATTTAAAACTGCTTAATCTTATAAGTGTACTTGTACTACATGGAAAGTAGTTGTCTTTTTTATTTAAAGCTTGATGAGTCAATCTTGGAGTTTGTATCTTTTGTGTGTTAGAGGTCTGAAAAAAACCACCAACATTGTTCATTCTTCTTTAGGTGAATTAACTTACTGCATCCTTGGTTTTCCCTACAAATTATATTTGCAGTTAACAGCTACCCCCCTCCCCACCTTAAAGCCTTCACCACCATGAGCAGGAAAGAGAAAAGCAGATCTAGTTATCTTCAAATGTTACTAGTCAACTCTTACAGCAGTGACATTTCCCAGACTGCCAGTTGAACAGCTTTGGGAAATGTAACTGTACTTTTGCTGGTAACAGCACTTAGAGAGGAAAATGCTACTAGTTAATTTTATACCAGTTCTCTTACTACTGTGGAAGGAAGCAAATGAACACCTGTAAGAAGGTTCTTTATATTCTTGTTTCTGTAATCTTGCCTGTGAGTCTCAAATTTGTCTTCAAATTGGACCATTGTGCTAGTCTTTCTTCTAAGGTCATACCTTTTGGGGGAGAGGATAAATCTTTTTGTATATACAAAAAATGGGTTGGTTTTTTTTTTATTTTTTTTCTGCATCTCCTCAGTCCAGGATGTGCCAAAACTCTGGAAATGAGCAATCAAAAAGTTCTTTAAAAATAAGCTTAGACTGCATAGTAGGTACTTTTTTTTTTGGCCAGTTAGTATAGTTGGAGAGTTTTTTTCCCTCCATGTCTAAAACCATCGATTTCCTCTGTGGTGGTTGGTGAAATCAGTTTTCCCATTTGGAAATGTAATTCCTAATGGAAATTTACATGCCTAGAAATAAAGCTCAACACTGACAAAGCTCTTTGTTGCAAAAGGCCTTTGCACACCATCACTGTTGAAAATCGTGTTCAGACAGAGAAAATAGAAACTGAATGGGTCTATTCCTGGAAGCCACCTAATCTGCAGAGGTGTTTCTCTTTAAAGCCTGTCCAAATGTGGAGCTATGTCAGAACCCATGAATGTTGGGCCACTGTGAGTTGCTGCTCACAATGTAACTTGCTTCATTTATACTTGTGTGATGATAGCTGCTGGAGTTCACTAGTAGTGACTGCTGCAAGCTCATTATGGGGCCTTGGCATCTGTACTGAGAAGGAACCAGGCTGATGGCTAACTACCTTGTTGCATGAGCTTCCACAAGACTGTTAGCCTCTTCTCTGGAAGAGACCAGTTCAAGAACTCTGGGTTTGCAGTGATATATTTTGAAGGTAATTACACTGTGCTCGTGTGTGTAGCACTGTGCTGTGTGTGTGTATTATCTCATCAGACACAGCGGTAACCGGTGTTCACTTACAGTTAATCAAAGCTGTTAGCCTGAGGTAGTTGTTGCTGTCTGTGATCTTACTGTAAATTATTTACTTTTTTCATAGGAGAGGTAGGGAGATTTCAGAAATGCTTAGGAATAATAGATTGTTTTTCCTAAACTTTGCTCTTCTAGACATGTTTCTACTGTAATTGTGATATAAGTGTATCACTGATAATACTGCTAGTCTTAAAGGAATCACCCAATAAAAATATTCAAAGTGGGCTTTAATGTCATCATTGCAGATCAACAATGACTGTTAATTTATCTAGTAACTTTATGGATTATTCTTGATCTAGATGGTTGGATGCTATGAATTTCTGGGGGAACGCGTGCTCTTGATGTACCCTATACTGTCCTTACTCAGCAGTCCTACCTACTCATGTTATGACATGTGAAGGCAAGTCATTATTTCTGAAATATATTTCACTTGGAGATTGCTCTTGGATTATTAGTTTTGACTGTGAGTAGAGAGAATACCCTTCTGCAGATATCAGTAAGTTGTAATGATATATGACCTACATTACAAAGTATAATATAGGAGTTTATTTTGAGGCTTCCCTTTTGAACTGGGGAAAGGTAGCTTTATATTCCCATTAAAGCTTTGAACATTTGGTCTGGATTCAGTTGTGAAGTTGTAGTTGCTGAAGTCCTTACTTTGAGGATCACTGATGACTGAATATTTCCATGAAAAACTTGTGTGATCTCAGATTGAATTTTATAGATTGAATCCATATTGTTCTACAATGGGAATGCAATTTTTTGGTTGATAGTAACCCCAAGCCTCAGTTTCCAGCAAAGTTGACTGTTACCTTTTACTTACTCAGAGGTGAGAGGCAGGTGCTACACAGAGTTTTTGCCTGGTCATACTGTAGACATAGAAAACAGCATTTCAAGTCAAAAAATGGAGAATTTTGTGCAAGAGCATGGAATTGGAAAAATATTTCCAAGTAGATGAATTACTGAATTTGTGTTTAAAAACGTGCTATTGTAAAATGTACCATCAAGCTAGTAAAGGCAGGTCACCTAAACACACATAGAGAATGTGTCATCGTTGTCCCTGGGGTGGCTTGAAATGCTGGTGAAACCTGGTCGGAGTAACCTGGTGTTGAGCAGAAAGCTGTCAGCTTAGTGTGCATTGTCTCTTCCAGCTGCTCTGGCTGACTGAGCCAATATGAGACAAGTTCACAAACCCTGCACTTTAACATAAGTTAATCCGGCTCCTGCCAGCAGAACTGAGTATGGGAGGGCCACTTGTGGGTCTGAGGTGAGGAAGGAAATTATAGTAACATTTGGAGTAGTCCTATATAGATTCCAAGGGTAGGCTGCTCAGCCAGCGTAGCTGAAGCTGGCAGAGGATTTCTCTGCACAAGCTAAGCAGCTCTGTGATGGTATGTTGATTCTCCAAGGTCATGGAACAAGTTGGTTTACTTTTGACTATGGCTCTGGTAAGAACATGCAGTAGTGGGTTTTCTTCAAGGTCTTTTTTTTTTATCCATCAGGCATGATTAAGAAAATCAGTTAGAATACAAGAGCGCTTAATGCTGTTTAGGGATTACCAGAAGCTCCACATTTAATGGAAAGACAACAAAACAGCCAGTACAGGGAAAAACAGCCCTTTGAACTGGGGAGGGGTGTCCTCAGTAGACTTAGTGAGATGAGGAATTGTGAAAATGCACTTGAAGGCACTTGAGCCCTTCCTTTCTCAGAGTCAGTTTTTCTTATGTCTTTCCCAGTGGATGTTTTGTTCTCATGAGCAGTCTTCCCCTGTTCTTTGTAAGGTTTAACTAAGGACAACAATTAACCTTCTATCTAAAATTTCCTTGCCAAATTTAAATCCCTCTTCCTTTCTCAGTGGACATAAGAACAGACAGATTTTTTCACAATGATCTTTGGGATATTAAAAACACGTTATTGTGTCTTTTCTTCATTTTTCTCTATTTTTGTTACAAGGCAAAAAATCAAACATAAACACCCCCCCCCTTTTTTTTTTCCATTCAATCTCCCTTTTTCGTATTATGTTTTATAAACCTCTGTTTGTGTCTGTTGTTCTGTTTTGGTTTCTCTTTGGATCCTGGTATAGTATTGAAAACTGAACACAACTCTTCTAGGCACAAGGGAAGGCTTTTTGCGCAAGAGAGTCGGGATGGGACGAGGCTCTCACGCTTGCCCCAGCATCATATGTCATTTTTACCCTGTGTCTGTACATGCTGTTCTTGTTTTGCTATAGCTGGTACAAAAGTCAGCAGAACCAAAGCTGGCCAAGGAGCAGTACAAAATAAATAACTAAGTGGAGAAATCTTTCAAATGTCTTTACATTTTCTGCTAGGTTCAGGGGGGAAATGGTTGTCAAATTTTACTGAAATCTATTTCTTGGCTTTAAGCAAATAATGTAGCCTACTGTTTAAACACACCTCTTCATAACTGCTTGGAATTTTTAGCTTGGTATCTGAGCCTTAAAATTTTACGAAGCTTGAAGTAAAATTATATGCAGTTGTTGGCATTCATGCAGCAGTCAGCAATTTTTAATAAATAGTATTTGTTACAAAAGCTGAGCCCTCCTTTTGACCTTTTCATAGTACGTCCTAAAATCTTGTAGTTGGGAGGGAGGAGGAAAGGTGGTGAGTGTTCACATTTCTCTCTATAAGCAGAGAAGGAAGAAAGGGCTGTTATTTCTGGGTTTAGATATTTGGGAGGCTTTTTTCTTTTATTTTATTTTCTTTTTTTTCCCCACCCCCCTTCTTTTACAGCAGTGAGGCCTGTGATAATCCAAGATAGACAAGGAATTTAGTAGTAAAGCAAGTGCTGAATAGCAGTATGCAATGTAAGGAGCTAGAGCTAGTAGTTAAAAGTAAGAATCTATATTCAGAACAACTGGGAAATGTTGCTCAGTTCTCATCTGAAAATTTCAAGAGTGCTTAAATATTCAGGGTCCAATATTATAATGAGCATTAGAATTGAACTGGTTTTCTGGGGTTTTGTTTGGTTTTGTTTTCTTGGAGGAAAAAAAAAAAATTTATTACATCTTGAACATTAAAATAATACATGTGTAGTGTGGGCTTGATCCACCAGACCATAGATGACAGCGTCAGAGCAAGCAGTCTGTGCTCCCTCCCACTGTGCACAGCAAAGAGCACTTCAGTAGTGTGCTTGGTCTTGTTCTGAGGCCCTGGATCAGACAAGCCATGCTCTGGAGTTGCCAGTTTCTCTCCCAGTTCTGGGAAGACCTCAGGTGAGAAGCTCAGGTGTTGATGTCTAAAGCCAAGGAGAGTGAATCCCAACTGAAGTGTGTAAAAGTGCAAGACCAGCCTGGTGCTGCTGCTACTGATGACACTTAGAGCATGCAGATAATTCAGGACTTCTGTCCTCCATGCCCTAATCTGGATATAGTGGAGATAGCACTTATAACTGTTTCATGTCCTCTGGTACTAGGTGGTTAAGATTTTATTAGAAAATTAGGTGGCTGGTAGATCTTCTCAGAATGACAGAATAGTGGAATTTTATACTAAATGGTCTTTTTTTAACCCATTCTAGAAAAGTGAAGTTTCATTTCACACCAGTCATACTCTGCATTGTCTGTAACACTGTAAAAACAACATGGGACAATTGGTCTTTGTTACATCAGACCTCTGTTACAAACGAAATTCTGTTTGCCTGTGTGTCCATCTATTCCATGATCTCTAAATGTCTGTGGCTCTCAACACACATTTTTCATCCAAGAAACAGTAATTGGAAAATAGTTCATTTACCGCACAGCTGTATTTGTTGTTGCAGTAATAGCATATTATTTACCAGTGAAGACATTTAAAGCTTTCATACTTTTCCATCAGAGAGTATCCTCACAAATCCCTAATCTATTTATTTAATTTTCTCTAGATTTATATAAATATTGAAAAAGAGGCGCCTTTCTGTATGCTTAAAGCACCTTGGGCATAGCTTAAGTCTACACTGCAAACAGAACCTGGAAAGCATAGCAGTCTGCAGCTCTCTCCCCAGGAGCAAACTAGACAGCTCAGAAAGTCAAATTTCTCTTTCACTCACCCATTAACAGTTTACTCCCTTGACCATTCACTTTGTTTATCTCTGCACCACCTACTAAAACTGTTTTCAATGAGTGAATAAATTGTTAAGGAGCAGGCATTTTACAGAAACCTGCAGCTGTATCATAGGGTGTACTTTATGGATGGCTGAAAGGTTGATGAAATGCAACTTTGCAATAGCTTGGTGCATAACTAGTCCTCGTGGCTGGAGTTCTCTGCCTGACTGTAGTTACCACTGTAAGGGACAGATCAGAAAGTAGTTCGTTCCCAATAGAGTTTAGTTTCATTGTTAAAAGATTATATTTTGGGGTTCAGAGCAGTGAAAAGCTTCTGCTTTTTGGTTGTTCAGTGGTAATTTCTTTGTACGAACAGCACAGCTTTGATTTTTAAAGACACAAGGCAAGCATTAAGTGATTTAGCCTCTGTGGTTCCAAGTCAGGCTTTTATTTTTTAACACTTGAGAAGCTGACACATTGTTCTTCATCTCCTGAAATAATATATCTTTAACTGTGGCAAAAAAAAAAAAAAAAAAAAAAAAAAATCAAAATCTGAGAAGTCTTATTCCTTTATTTCATTGTTGAGTTTGGCATCTTTCACACAATGCTTTCTGAAGAAAAAGTGTTCTTTTCTTTAAAGGAAGAAGCATAAAACAAAACCCAACTGGGAACCTTACGTCTTGTGTTTAGAGATGTGAAGTGCTACACCTCTGCACAACTTTGCTCAGTGTAGTATAGTAGTAGTATATAATTTGCTCAGTGTAGTCCTGTGCTGTTTGTTAATTGGTGATTCAGTGTTGCACATTTCTTTGAGGCCATCTAGTAAGCTTTAAAATTCTGATGGCTATTTTATGCTTTTGCTGCTCGTTTAATTTTACCCCACTAAATACATGTGTAAAAATACCCAAAGGCTTTTGTTACCTTTGCTAATTATAAATGTTATATAAATCATTAATAACACATTAACCTAAATATGCTTGTTTATTTGTGTTGTATCCCAATTGGCAGAATTTTGTAATTTTTATCACTTGTCTGTTTATGGATTATGTCTAGATTATGGTTTTAGAGGACTGACTGAGGAGGCAACTTTAGGGACACTAGGATTTCTAAATCCAGATCACACCTGGTAGTGCCTACTGGAGTGATACCGGAAGGAGAGCTTCATATCCAACATGCCAATTGCTTTGAGGTTTTGATACCACATTTTAGTTTCATCACTGTTTTGTACATTGTTAGATTGTAAATTGTGGGGGGGTTGCCACTGACCTTAGGAAGTGGATTCATTGTGCTGTCTCAGTAATTGTCTGCTAGCTGAATTTACCTTCTAACTCTTGAGATCTGCAAGGGAAAAGCCCTGTGCAAAAACTAGAGAGGCCACTGGGGGAGCTCCAGGTTTTTGGTGTGACACTGGAGGGGATAATATTGCAACGTTATAGCGAGGTAGTAAAACTGAGTGGGAGATCTGATAGATGGGGTGGTTACTTTACTTTAAGACAAAGCCAATTTCACTTAATTGTAATCTCATACTTGCATGTTTATAAGCACTAAGATGCATAATCATAGAATGCTTTGGGTTGGAAGTGACATTTAAATTTAAAAGTTGAATCCCCCTGCACTGAGCAGGGACATCTGCAACTAGAGCAGGTTGCTCAGAGCCCTGTCCAATGTGACTTTGAACACTTAAACTGTGCAGCATTCATCTACTGATATATTTGAGTCCATGCAGTCTTTCTGAGGTGCTTTATGATGACACCAGGAAGGAAGGGTCGCCATCTGTTGCATTCTCATCACCTCAGCACCTGGGTTCTTCTTGGGATGGTGACCATGGGGTATTTTTGGTTCGTTTGTTGGGTTTGGGTTTGGGTTGGTTTGGTTGGTTTTTGGTTTTGTTTGATTTTATTTTCATGCCTTTTAGAAGCAGATACAGTTGATGTCGCCCTCCTGTCCCACCTCTGTTACTTACCAGGACATAGTCTTAATCCTCTGTCTCGATGTGGCTGTCTTGAGAAAGTGCATGCAGATAGGTGGTAGGATTTAGTTACCATTCTAATAACTCTTACTGCTGTTTCTTGCCGTGCTTCAGTGCCCCAACATTACCATTCATTTGCCACTCAGACCTGTCTGTATGTTTTCCTTCTGGCTCTCTGCAACAGAGGGACAGATTTAGAGCTGCCTTAATGTCCCCAGTTGCCTTTTTTACTTTATATGGAATATGATTTGGATGAATCTTACTGGGATAGGCAGAAGGATTGAAAGATGTGGCTGTTTTTGCAGACTAAGAATATAATTTTGAAGAGGAGAAACATAATATCTTTATTTCCTTTACTAAGGCAAAGAACGTCTCCTGTGTAAGCGGGATGTGGCATAGCAAGCTATCATGGGACTTGGCTGCCTACCCAACTGCAGCAGTTCTTGTTTGTAAGGCTGTACTCATATAGTGTGTCACCACCCCTGTTTTTGCTAGTGTCAATGTTTTGACATTGTAAAGGTTTTAATCCAAAAATCTATGTTACTGTAAAATGTACAGTAGTATTTGTCCATCAGTTTATCAAGCAACTCAATAAAGTTCCACAGGTATATTTTTAAAACTTCTTCTTATTTGAGTTCTCCATAAAAGAAACAATTCTTGGGTTCTTTCTAACAGATCAACAGAGGTCACATGACAACCGAAGCAAAGAGGGCTGCTAAGATGGAGAAGAAGCTGAAGATCTTGCTTGGTGGTTATCAGTCCCGAGCAATGGGCCTCATCAAACAACTGAATGATTTGTGGGACCAAATTGAACAGGCACATCTGGAGCTACGTACTTTTGAGGAACTGAAGAAACACGAAGATGCTGCAATCCCTCGGAGACTGGAGGTGAGATTCCTAAATGTAATACCTGAGGTTAAATATAGGCACTTTGTGGAGAAGGTGTTTTTATAGTGCATGGCCTCTGAGTTTCACAGCCTGAGTGTGTATCAAGTTTTTAGTGGTCTCTTTAAACTATACTTTTGGCTATTACCAGACTCCTCTGCCATTCACTTCAATATCAAAAGATTCTGTGAGATATATATATATATATATATTAGAAGCTGGGACTAATCTACTAGTGTGTTCTTTAACTTTGTTTTTGTTTTATTTCCTTGTGTGGTTTATTTTATTAATCTTCTGCAATGCATATCGGCAGAAGTTCCATATCTATCTTAATTTGGCTTGTTTTGGTTTTAATTACTGTTAGAACTTAGGGTAGATCTGAAACTTGTGTAAATCCTCCTACTTCCTTAAAAGTCAGTGGTCGAAATGCTAGTATATACTACAGCAAATTTTCCTTCCTTTTCACATGTTGAGTGTATTACTCCCTGAAGCTAATGTTGTTGTCAGGCTTGCAGATTGCTGGACTTTTAGAAAGCCAGAAATGGGGTTATTGTCTGATTTAAACCTGGCTCTTAGATCCAGAAGTTGGACAGTTGTGTAGTTACAGTTTGGAGGCACTGCACTCTCATTACTGGCTAACAATGTGTGCATGTGTGATCCTGGACCATTGCTCCTGAAAGTCACCACCTGCCTTACTGGTCTCTAACTGGTTGGCATGGCTTTGAAGAGGAAGATACCACTTTCTCTTAAGCAGCCTTAACTTCAGTTCAGAACTAACAAACCACGTACACTGAGGTACCTGAAAACAATGTCTCAGAGCCACTGTTCTTAGTTTAAGGATCTTCAGGATATTCTTCTTTGCCTTACCCAGCTAACAAGGCAATGCTCAACCAAAACTCTGTCCTAGCCTTGAGCCAGTGCCAGGCTTGCTTTCCAGAAATTAAAAACTTACCTGAGCACAGTTTAATCTTTTTTTTTTTTGTCTTCCAGAACAGGGGGTTCCATTGAGTTTCAGATTTTCTCAACTGCTTGCTATAAAAATGATAAAATGGATTGGTTCTTAAAACTGATCTTCTAAAGACAATTTAGAAATGCTGATAGATGTGTTTACAAACTCAGAAATGATCAGTTAGTTTTGTGAAAGTTAACAGGAAAAATATATTAAAATAGCTTGATAACTGCTGATAGCGCCTGGTTTTAGTAAATGGCTACTCAGGGCTCATCCTCAGGATACTTTAGCCACCTCTTCTGATGGAAGAGTGGAGGGACTTCAAAACTAACAGCCAGCAGTTCCAGAGCAAGCAGTAGTTCTCCTTCATGTGCAATTACTAGAAAGCCTGTGGAAGGACTTGGTGCAGGATTAATTAGAAAAGTTACCCAAAAAAAGGTTTTGAACAAACCCATGGAAGAAGAATCCATGGATAACTGTTAGATACAACTTCCTTGTGGCAAAGTTCAATCTGAAATCTCCTTTGGAAGCATGTGATACTAACTGCTGTCAAAACCAAGGCAGCATACCTGACATCTGAAGTAGGGTAGCTGTGATTCTTTATACTCTGCATCAACTGCTTTGTTTTACATTTATATTTAAAATAAGTTATTTCAGCAATGTCCTGTTTCACTTCTGACCCCTTCCTCTGAAGGAACTAAAATACAACCTTTGGTAAAGCTCTTCATGTGTGTAGCTATTGGAAAAACTGACCGGTTGCTTAATTATATTTTCCTTACAGTGTCTGAAGGAAGATGTGCAGCGACAGCAGGAGAGAGAAAAGGAGCTTCAGCAGAGATTTGCTGACTTCATGTTGGATAAAGAGACTTTTCAAGCAAAGTACTAAAGCGCAAAGTACTAAAGCACAAAGTTCTGTTTGTCACCGATGTAACATTTTTAAAGTGTACAGATACTTCTCCATCAGCTTTTGCCATCGGTTGCAGAAATCAAGTGTAGTCTGCTGTTTGCATCTTGTCGAGTTTTGTTCCTTTTAATGGACTATTCCTGATGCTCTAGGTATGAATGACTTTAGCCAGTATTAAAAACTGGATTGAAAAGTCCAAAACTTTATTAAAAGAGGAGGAAAACCAAAATCACTCTGCTATGATTTTAGCCATGTCTTCATTTGCTAGGGTTATCAAGTTATTCCTAGTGTTTTATCAGTCTTAAGACCTGTAAGATACATGCCTGTGGAATAAGGTCTTTGGAATAAACCCGGAATGGTAAAAAATAACGAGGAAATAAAATGCCTGTCTTTTGACTAAAATCTTATCCCTATCCTAGCCCTGCTTTGTGTTTCTGGTAAATAGTCTTTCTTCCCTTTGCATGCTGTGCTTTTATTTTCCTAATTTATAATAGGAAGGACCTGTGTGGGGTAACTGTGGGTAACATTCCCCATTCTTCCGTGTGTGTGACTAAACATCCCATTTTTATAAAGATGTTTAAATGGTCATACTGGCAGTAAGCAGAACTTCACCATCCTGGAACAGGATAGGTTTTCATTTTATAAAAGCACCCAGCATAGCCTATAGGTTCCCATAGTTTTCAGCAGAAAATATACCCTTAAATTTTCTAAGTATTAATTCTTTTAAAATCGTCTCAGCATTATGCATGTTTCCTCCATCTGTTTGATGAACCTTTTTCTGCTGACTTCTATGCGGTGTGCTGAAGGACTTGGGTAACATCACAGTTCTACCTTGGCCCAGATCTTGTGGAAGATGGTCTCAGAGGCTGTGTCCATATGTCTTAAGCATCACAAGCACTGGAACTCAGTTGCTTGTTCTGTTCAGTTTTTAGAATAGTTCTTTGCTCTGCTCTGTTCTGGCTCTGATCAACTAACAGCTATCTTCAGAGCACCTCCAGGTTATGGTTTGTGAATTGGTGAAGACCAGGGACACTGGGAATGCTCAATAAGCAGTGGGGATGTGGCCAGCCCAGTAACTTAACTGCATCTGCACTTTGCCAGTTAGCTAGCTTGGGTGCTTGGGAGCATGCTGGGAACTTTATTTAGTTTGCTACTGCAGGCATGGACACCTCCTCTCACAAGGTCACTGTTGCATGCCATCATTTAGGCATCCAAGGTGTACAACCCCAGGATGTAGTACTTTTGAGATCCATGGTATTATTTCCTGTTGTTCCTTGAGACCTGTTTACTCTGCATGCTTTGTTGCTCAGAGCAGCCAGGGCATGGAGAAAAGCTCTCTATATACTCTCCCTTCTTTTCCTTTCTCCCTCTTCTCCCTGTGCCTTCTTTCTCCCTCTCCCCATTTTCTCACTGCTTTCACTGTTCTTCTGAAGCATAGGGATGGGATTATTGAAAGGGAAGAATGCATGATTTCCTGTTCATCGAGGTATTTGCTAAATCTCATCCAGAGTCTTTCTCTGAGAACTGTTTGGTCAGACCACACTTGAGTTAGATGTTACTGCTTAAAACTTTGTCAGCTCTTCCCAATGTTTTTAATAGATGTGCATTTGTCCGAGTCAGGCATCTCATGAGAGGATTGCTTCCATGCTCTTATTTTTGTGGAGGGGTTCATCACTTCTTCAGGGAGCAGTCTTATTTCCAGCTCTTAGATTTTGGGTCTTTTGAGCAGAAATGCATATGGAAAAAGACAAAACTATTGTTCACAGCACAGAATTCAGTAATTAAATATGCCCAGTTGCATGCATCATGCCGTTTTACTTGTACATATTTGAATTTCAGTTAGGACTTTGCTGTTTGCAATTTTACCATGTTACAGAATGTCACTTTAAGGCCTTGGGAATATTGCCGGGGGGACACTGTTGGGGTTGTGTAGCTGTTTAAATGCCATCAACAGTGATCAAGGGTAATCAAAGAGATGGTTTTTGAAGGCAACCTGTCTGATTTCTACTGATCACTGGCAGGAGTAGGTACATGGCCAGCCTTGGCATATCTTTACTCACCAGGACATCATTCTTCTGAAGTATTAATGCAATTATAGAATACATACTTCTAGAAATGTGTTAAATATTTAACTAAACCAGAGCACATCTGGAAAGAAGTATTAAGCATCAATCTTTCAGCATATGGGCTATTTTAGCTTAGATGGTTATACCCAAAAGGAAAAATCATATAAATGCATATCATGACAGTTCTTGTGGTTGTGTGGTAGCTGGAGATATTAACAGAAAACCCTTGTAGGTTTACCAATACCACAACTACAATTATTTCCTTTCTTTTTAGGGCTGCAGCAGAGCCTCTTTGATGTTTCCTCTAGTTTTGACAGCTTCGGAGCTAGACAGGTATTCACACACTGCCTTAGCAAATATTTTTAATGGCAAATTCAGAAGGACTGATAAATTGCAAAAGACTCTTTTCTTTCTTGAAATGCATACAATTAACCAGTCATTAAGTGTATCAGATAAGCATTTGTGGTGTGCAAAGCAGCAGACATGAGGTGGTTATATTTGAAAAGTACCTGCATGAGGTTTGTTCAGTGTTTTCTCCTTTTTTTTTTTTTTTTTTTCTTTCTTTCACACTGCTTAAGAAAGTTCACTGCTTTCCCTGTCTCTAGATGGATGTGTTAATTTTTTTTTTTTTTTTGTCCTGAAGTTTCTGCCTATCTCAATAATGAAAGGAACCTAATGAAACAAGGCCTCTCGCCATACTTAAAGCTCAACTGTACCCTGCTTTGGCTTTTAAGCTGCCCTAAGCTGCCAAGAAAGCCTGCTGTGAGTCAGGGAGACAGAAGAAGGTTCAGAAGGTACTCGAGGCCCTGTGGTGCTTCTTCAGATCAAAAAGGCTATAGAATCCTTGATGTCAAGTACTGCTGAGGTCCTAAACAAGCCATGCTGTAATTGGGCATCTAGTGACCAGAGGACAGAAAGTGCAAAGGTCATGTTAAGTTATAGAGACTCCCCCATCTTGATGTTCTCCTAGATAATTAGTACTGACCTACCTACAGAGGGGTGACTATGGCACCACTCCTGACTCCTTTTCCAGAACTATTCTGTGGTTTCCTGATCAAGAGCAGCCCTGCAGAGAGGACTTGGGAGTGCTGGTGGGTAAAAAGCTGGACAGGAACCAGCAATGTGCGCTGGCAGCACAGCACCCATTGGCACCCTGGGCTGCATCCCCAGCAGCGTGGGCAGGAGAGGAGGGGGGGATCCTGCCCCTCTGCTCCCAGGGCTCTGATCTGGGGAGACCCCCCTGCAGTGCTGGGGCCAGCTCTGGAGTCTTCAGTGCAGGAGAGACAGGGACCTGTTGGACCAGGGCCAGAGGAGGCCACAAAAATTATCTGAGGGCTGAAAACCCTCTGCTGGGAGGCCAGGCTGGGAGAGCTGGGGGTGTTCAGCCTGGAGAAGAGAAGGTACCAAGATGACCGTCTTGCAACCTTCTAGTACTTAAAGGAGACTCTAAGAAAGATGGGGACAGGCTTTTTAGCAGGGCTTGTTATGACAGGACATGGGGTGATGGTTCTAAACTAAAAGGGGAGATTTAGACTGGAGAGAAGGAAGAAATTTTTTATTATGAGGATGGTGAGACACTGTCTGAGGTTTCCCAGAGAGGTGATCAATGCTCCATCCCTGGAAACATTCCAGGTACCATTGGCTGGGGCTCTGAGCAACCTGCTCTAGTTGCAGGTGTCCCTGCTCAGTGCAGGAGGGTTGGACTAGATCACCTTTAACGGTCCCTTCCAACCCAAATCATTCTATGATTCTGTGATTTTTATTGAAGTATTTCAGTGCCACAGAAGGGTAACTTAAAACTGGCAGATGCCTAAGATACTGTCTGAGGTAGTTAGTCCTCGTGTCATTCACAGCTTCAGTGCCAACTCTAAGGCATCCAGTCACAGATCTGCTGAAATCACCCCTAAAACTTCACACTGGATGTTCTGTGCTTGCGTGTGATGAACCTGGAAGGATGTGAATGGAGCAGCAGAGCCTGGCTAGGACATCCTGAGATCAAGGAATTCAGGTGGGGTAACTTGAACTGGAGTGTTCAGGAAATTTTTTCAATGAAATTTGGATGCTGGCAGATGTCAATGCTTCCAGCAGCAGGTGGTGATGGAATTTGAGCTTTCTAGATGTCTTTCTTAGGCTTAGGCCCAGTTTATATCCCAAACAATGTTCCCTGGCTCTATTTCTGAAATGCTTTGTCATTGAGTACAGACGTTTGGCAGACACAGGAGTGACCAGCACACCTTGACACCAAATTTTTATTTTAAATTTCTGAAGCCAGACGCTAATTTGGTCTTTGTTTCCAAGAACAATAGTAAGCATTACCACAAGCGGTGTCAACTAATTAACAGTTTACTGCAGTGGGTAAACCATAACTTAACTGTGTGATAAAGGTGGATGGGGGTTGTGGTGTGTGTGTGTTGCCAGTTATTTTGAGAATTATTTAACATTCTCCCCGAGAAATTCCTTCATTTCCATTTAGCATGCCAAGTTATATCTGCAAGTCTTAAAAGAATTTCAGCTGATGATTTTCCTCCCTTCCTGAAATCAGACTTGGATCAGTCCTGTAGTTGGAGCCTGCTTCAAAGGCCATGGAGTTGATAAGACTGTCATTTACTTAATTGAGTTGGATTCAGGTACCTGGGAAAGCTAATGGGACAGCAGCGTTAAATTATAACTGCTGAGTGTCTCATCCATACCTGGCAGATAACAAAACTCAAGCACGAGCTGGAGTTAAGGGGGAGACTTTTCTAAAACACAGGAGGTTCCCTCTGAGAAATCCAACAGAGCTGGAGCCAGCTCTTCAAAACATGGCAAATCTCCAGAGAAATAAGCACCATTTTAACATTGTAATTAGTCACTCCAGCCAGCAATGTCCAAGAGATGGATACTGTAGCTCTCTGGCTTCCTTGAGCATAGCCTGTGCCAATAGAAGGAGCATCTTGTCTTTGCCCATTGCTGCTTGTTCTGTTTTTGCACCCTTGTTTGCTGGTGCAAGCCTTGGAGCAGCCACATTGAGTTTAAAATGTGTTAATCCTTCTTGGTTGTCCAGTCCCCTGTACAGACGTGAGTGGGGCCCCAACTTCTGAGGTAGGAAGTGCAAGCAAAGGTGGAAGTGGGACAGAATTGCCTCTGTCAGAGGCTGTCCTGCTTCACTGTTCATTCAGAGTGACTGTGACACATGGTCTGCAGCTCTCTGAGGCGAGTAACTAACATGAGGCAACTACCCTCTCTAACTGACTCAGCTGGATCTGAGCCCCTGATGATGAACAGTGAAGATTCATTGCTTCTTGCAAACATGGCCTGAACATAGATTTCTAAATAAAATGCAAAAACCCATGTGTGAACTTCTTGTTTTGGCTACAAACTAGCTAGCAGTGTCTTAAGCGAGTGTGTGAACTTTGGCTTGCCTTCGATATCCCAGGACAGTGATGTTGCTGGAGAAGATGACATTATTGTGGTCTGGACTTAATCTACCTCACATTCATCTCAGGAATCCAGCTTGCAGTTATCTTCCATGCCGTTGGGTTCAAAGCAACACCTGTCTTCCAAGCAGGGTTTAAAAGTGAAGTATTGAATAGCATTTCCCCCGTTTTCGTAGTTGAGTGAAATGCATGTTGAAAAATAGCCAGATATTCATCTAAACCAAAAGTGTCCTCATAACTGATTCCAGACTTGTGCTTTCCACCTTTCGAGGACTCCAGCTCGTACTTTTGCTTATGAACAACAGATTACATGGTCTTGAAGACTTGCATTCATGTTATCTTACATGGGAGTGAGATCAGACCCTGATTCAGAAGAGGACTTAAAAGATGTGTTTAACATAGACATAAGCCAATCCATCCTTCCATCTCCATTAAGTACATACAACTGTCCCACCGCTTTTAAAGTCCAACATCATCTCTAACATGAACTCAACCAGGGTCTTAATGACTTTGAAGCAAAGGGCAGTAGCTGTAGATAAAAAAAGTAGCTCCACTTTTTGGTCACATGCAGGTACTGCTGTTAGCTAAGTCTCTTCTCACCAGCTAGTCCACGGCTCATTAATTTTTTGATGTATTTAAATGAGGCGGCTTTAACCAATTCCTGCTGCCTCGGGTGTGGCTGTGATCCACACAGTAGGTGAAAAGGTAGGAGTGGGTACAGGCAGCGTTTTACAGCATCATTTCTGCTGCCAGTGTGATTCCTCCAAACGGGATTGATTGTTTGCCAGTTGTTGGGGGGTGTTTTCTGCATTTTCTTTATAATTTATTAAGAGATGCCTTAGTGTCAGAAAAATCTCACTTTCAAGTCAAAGTCAAAGGTTTTTCACGTATCAGACTAGACAGGGTCTGCCTCATTAGATCACTTTCAGGTTTCCAAGTTACAGCCATGGTTCTGATGTAGTTGGATTCCTTAAAGATTCCTCAAAGGAAATGCAAGTACCTCTTGTAAGATCATTTATGTGCATCGAAAGCATTTATGAATTGTGACACGAGGAAACACAGGCTGTTATATTTATTCAGTTCATATATCAGATCTTTTGCCAAGTACATGCTACAGGTAAATGCCTCATAGGATCAGACAAATGTGTGTGGTAGATTCCCCTCTTCTCCACTCACTCCCCCCCATCTCCCAAGAAAAAAAGAAATGTGGGGTCTATTTTGTATAATTATCATGCCAGTAGCATTTTAAAGCGTGTTATGCATCTTAGGTGAGATTATGGCCCCAGTGAAACCAATGGGAGATTTGGCTTCAACTTCAATGAAGCTGAGATTTCCTCTACCCTCCTCTCCTGTCTGTATCTGATGAGCTTTTCTGTCAGGAGAAGAAAGGGATCCTCTTTTGAAAAATAGTCATAGATGCTTTAATAAAGCTGAAGGAGCCAGCCAGGATTACATTTTTAGCTCTATGGCCAGAAAAATCTATTCCAGAACTAATTCCTGACTGAATTCACTGGTTGAACCTCAGACACAAAGGCACCCCTGGAGTAATTCAACTGGGTGATTTTCATATATATTTTTTAAAATAATTATTGCACTAATCTTTATAATATCTGGCCCTTGTTTAAAGCATTGATTTCAAAGCTGTCTCTCTCTTATCTGTTAATGCTCATGAATTATCCTAGAGCTTGGGCAGGACCATCACTATAGCTGGATCTTAAATAAAAGAGTACATTTTCTGGCCACATTAATTAATCTGCATGGCAAACCAAAAAATGACTATAAATAGAAGTTAAATTATTCCATAGATTATGTCCCCCCACTTTTTGTTCTTAATTTCAACTCAACCAAATCAATCTCTTAACACAGAACAGACTTGCCCCTCCTTGGTCTGTGTTCCTACCAAAGCACTTTGAAGGGTCTGGGAAGATGTAGGGTCTTTCATTAGGCCATATAAGTGGACAACACATATTAATGAAATCCTGAACTCTGAAACTGGAATCTCACCTCCCTCCCTATTCCAGATGGTTTATTCAAAGATATTCTCCCTTCAAACCCTGATGCTTCTATGTCCGTAGCTCATCCTGGCTACAACAATGACCTCGAAGAATTTTATTCCCTTTTTCCCTTGTGCTTTAGTTGCAAAGAGACAATGCTGGTCTTCTTGCTTTAAGTTTAGAGGAAAACAAGACAAAACCTAGGAGCTGATACCCTGACTGCACTATCACCTGGTGGCTTGGGAAGTGGGAGAGTTGAGTTTGACAGGTCTCAGGTCTGTGGGCTAAATCTCTAAGATACTACTTTGTGGGTCTCTTCACATCTCTAAACCCAGCCTTGGGCTTTTTGGTGTTACAGAAACGTGCCTCGTTGCCATGCAATGGGTCCATGGTTTTTCTTTTGGCCACGTGCACATCTGACCAGCATCGTAACGGGACACACACATGCACCACTTGCTGCCTTGGCCAAGCTGAGTCCTTCAAGGTCACCAACCTGCATAGCAGGGACCCAGCTTCCTGGGAGAGCAGAAGGAAAGCTTCACCATCCCTGGCTGTGTTGGGGCTGAAGTAGTCCCTTAGGGACCTAGGGGGAAAATCTTGAAGATGTGATTTGGAGCAGAGCATGAACCCTGCTTTTCTCCATGCCAGGAAAGCTCCAACCCTGCACCTCTTCAACTTGCTTTTCCTCATGCCCACGGAGTGTTTTCATCCCAGGTATCAAATAAGCAGTCATTGTTTTAGAGGGCCCCAGCCGGTGCAGATGTTATTTTCCTGTGTGAAAGAGTGCTGTTCTGGAGGAGATGCCAAACCTTCAGCGCTGTCAGGAATTTGAAGGTCTACACCTTTAGTGACACTTTTGCCAGTCCCAGAGATCAACCATCCAGCATCACTATGTTGCCTGGAAAGCATCCAAATTCCAGTGAAGGCAGAATTTTTTGGCTCTGTCCTCCTGCCTGGTTTCTAGGGAGGGAGGTAGAAGTATCCAGCCATCTTCTACCTCACAAAAGGGTTGCACAGAAAGGAAAGGAGGCTCAAGAACTGTGTTTTATGTATTTCATGCTTGCTGTAGCACATCCTGTGGGGCTTATTCTGTCATTCTTAATAATGGCAATGCTACCGAAGTCCACATTCAACTGGGGGTGAACTTAATCGTGGGGGCAAGGATAAAGCAATGAATCCCATTTCCTAGCAGACCCCAGAATGTATTGTTAGCATCAAAACAACCCCTCCAGCACTGTATTTCCCTTCCTTTTATTGCAAATGCCTTTTGGTTAACAGCAAGGATCTGTTTTAATTTACAGTTACCCAGTGACCACAGGACGCAGATTGTGCATCACCAGAGAATGCACGAACGTCTGTCTGCCTTCCCTTGTTCCAGCAGTAATGAGTGATCACAGGAGCACAGCCAAGCCGATGCGGCCATGCAAGCGGCGGCTGTGACAGTAATTGAAGAAACTGCTGAATCAGACGGAAGAACAAAGGTTCACAGTGAAAGCTTGAGCTGGGCAGACACATGTCTTGGAAATAGCAAGCAAAAGATAAACACAGTTAATGACAAAGGATTATCCGGGAGAGGTCAAGAGATGCCATTTGGTTGGAGGCACCTACTTACCTAGTAGGAAGTCATCTTCATCAGGACAGCATTTTGCCAAGTCTTTGGTGTTGTAAGGGACATATTTTTCTAAAGAACTTCCTTGACTTTGGGTGCAGTGGTACTGAGTGGTACCTCCAGAAGTCTTGAAGTGTAAGAATTAATTTAGTCATGGCCATATATGCCATCATGAACTCCAAACTAGGGTCTGGGTTACACCAAACCTGGCCCTTCTGGGGACACTTTGGCTTGTGCAGATCACAGAGTCATAGAATGGTTTGGGTTGGAAGGGCCCTTTAAAGCTCATCAAGTCCAGCCCTCTTGCAGTAATCATGGATGTCTGCAATGAGATCAAGTTGAATCACAGTGATGTTTAGACTAGAAAGAACCCTCCAGCCTAGGCCAGTTTTGGGTTTGCTCATGACAAAGAGACAAAGGGGCCCAAGGACTGCAGAGAGTCTTCTGTGCCAAACTAGCTAAATTCTCTGCAAGTCCCACTTGCAAGCACTTAGGTCTTCCTGTTGATTTCACCTAATGTACTTGGACTATTTCCGCTGTCTTCAGGAACACAAACCTAGCACCACTGTCCCATTGGTTTCTAAGAGAAGCAGACACTCAGCCTGTCTGGACACTGCTGAGAAGAGCCCTTGTCATGAAAGGAAACTGGCTCAAATGGTTCACAGAGAACCATGTCAGACAGAGAAATTTGATCTACAATGGCCTCAATATCTAAGGCCATATAACCAGAGCCAGAGAGAGTGCTTTAAGGAGACTTAAAAATCTTCAGAGTCTGATGGTATTTCACATCCAAGGATGTGAACCAGAACCAGACCCAAGTCACTAACAGGTTGAGAAGGTAACCAAATGGGGAGAAAGCACGTGCTGCAGACAGAGCTGCCCACTGCCTGCTCACAGCACGTACAAGATCATTTTTCACCAAGTTCACTGCAAGAAGGGGAGATTGCCCAAGCAGCCATTATACCCTTTTTGCATTAACGGTGTGGATGGCACCAAATTGCTATGTCCCACCTTGCTGAAATCTTCCTTTAGCTCTAGTAGCCCTGCACATCAACTTCGCTTGTCAGAAGGGTCCTGTGCCTGTTGCTGGCAGTGTCCAAACCTCCAAACCCCATCTCGGGTAACTGCTTCCGAAGACAGTGAGCAGTAAGGATCAGCCTTTCCCCACCCGTTCTGTTGGTTAAGGGAGCAGAAGCCTGAGAACAGCTGCACAGCGGCTGAGCGCCTGTCACAGCCCAGCCCACAGCTGGAAGCAGTTTTCTCGCAGAGGCTGAGCGCAGCTTCCAATCCCCAGGGTGGAAGGAGGATACTGCAGAGAAGCAGGGCAAAGTGGAGGAAGGGAGGGAGTAAGAGAGGGAGACGAGGAGCTGTAATGAAGTGCATACATGCCTATGTGTGAAGAAATGACCTGACACACGAGACGTGTGCCAGTGAAATTAAAAAAAAAAGTGCATCCTGATGCTTTTCGGCTCATGTCACACGTGCAGGGTTGACCTCAAATGCCTTCTGTCTGGCATCACCACACTCCCAGAGACGATGGAACTCAGGTGACGTGTTTGGTCTTGGCCTGTCTCTGTCTCAAGCTCATCAGCAGAGCACTTGGCCGGATAAAAATTAGGAGGAGGGACAGCTTCAGCTGGAAGATACTCATCCCCACAGCTCTCTGCTGGGGAGCATTGCCTGATCTTGCACTGTAGCAACAAGGCACTTGGCTCCTCTTTCCCTGTCCCCAGACCAGGCAGACAAGAGCCCTTCAAGGAAGAGGTTAGGAGATTCTGTTTGAGTTTGTCTTTGTTTATTATATACAGTCACTGTTAAATGAAAAATATCTGAGCAGTCCTTGGACCTGGGTGTGTAGTCCAGAGCTGCTCACTTCTTGCTGCCTGCCCCACTGAGGTTAAAGGGTCCTCCTTGCAGTGTATGGCCCCATCTATGCCAGGAAGCTAAACCATGCCTATCCCTGTCCCTAAGGTGAGGTATGGCCATGCACTTATTAAATTAATTCTCACAGAATAACTGTTAAAAATTGCCCCCACCCCTGCAAACTTCTGAGGAAAGCTTGGGAATCAGTGGTGCAATGGGAGCATCCTACTAGCTGGACAATACAGACCCCCATGTCCAGCACACTGGTGACATGTGACCTTGTGCTGCATCTGTAACTGTTTAATGGAAAGTAGGCAAAGTGGTGGAAGCTTTTTTTTTGTGGCTGAGCATCCTACCCCATGGGCTGCAGAGACAAATTACACAGCCCACTGCAATCACTTCCAGCATGTACAGGCCCAAACACATCCTCCCTGGGCTGGCCTGTGCCTTCCTCATGAGGGAACAGCCATAAATAGCCTTTGACCATCTTAGCAGATGCTGGCACAGCCACAGACTAATGATATCAAGTAGGATAGTACAATTAATTAATCTCTTGTAAAAGATGGTTTTTTTACCATGACCAATCAGCTACAGCTGTTAAAGCAAAGCACTGTGAATTATTTTTCTATCATAGTTTAAGGTTTTAGATGATTTCAAGCATGTCAGGTTCACATTTTTAAATGTTCCCTTTTTTTCTGCCAATATTACCAGCCTATTTGCTTAGGGCTCTCACTCTATCTGAGAGCTGAATGTTCTCTCACCCTGCATCCAAAACTTCATCCCATATTCCAAGATTTGGAGCCAATTAAGCAGGTTTCCTCTCTCTCGCAGGAGGGGAGATGGGGCTCACTTGCACTACAAGTGCTGGTTTTTGGTAATTCCACCATTTGCCAAGGAGCCCCTTGGGGATAAACTGGAGGATCACCACTGTGTCCTCCCTCCTCCAGTATCAGTGTCTGGAGCCTGTGGCAGGGGCGTGCAGACCCATTGGCTGGTATTTTAGTGATAATTCGGTGGGCAGCATCACTGCTGGATTCAAAGCTCTGAAACTTCATGAAAGATGGTGGCAGTACTCCCTGGAACACTACAGTGATCTCTTGCTCATGCAAAGATATTCATCTCTAGTAGTGAAAATGCTTCAGAGGTGAAGTCCATCTCTTTGTCCATGCTAGTAATAAAACAAGGTCAGGAAACCTCAGAAACACTAAGATTATGCCAGCAAATGGGCGAGAATACTTTTACATCCTTTACACAGGGGGACGTGGTGGGATGAAATGCAGCCCTCCAAAGCTCACACTAAGACTGGAGGTCCTCTCCCCATAGGGTCTAAGTACGTAGACAAGACCTAGTGACAACATGCTAATAAATGCCAAGCACATGCTGAAGGACTATTGTCTGTGCTTCCATCCAGTGAAGTCTGGACAGACTGGAGAGCTGGGCAAAGGGGAACCTAATGAAGTTCAACAAGGATAAGTGTAGAGTCCTACACCTGGGGAGGAAAAACACCAGGTACCAGTACAGGTTAGGGATAGATCTACTGGAAAGCAGCCCCATGGAGAGGGACCTTGGAATCCTGGTGGACAGTAAGTTCTCCATGGAACAGCAATGTGCCCTTGTGGCCAAAAAGACCAGTGGTATCCTGGGGTACATAAAGAAGAGTGTGGCCAGCAGGTCAAGGGATGTTCTTCTCCCTCTCTACTCTGCCCTAGTGAGACCACATCTGGAGTATGGTGTTCAGTTCTGGTGTCCCCAGTTCAAGAGGGACAGGGAAATACTGGAGAGAGTCCAAGGGAGAGCTACAAAGATGATGAAGGGACTGGAACATCTCTCTGATGAGAAAAGGCTGAGAGCCCTGGGGCTCTTTAGCCTGGAGAAGCCTGAGAGGGGATCTTATGAATGTTTACAAATCTCTGAAGGGTGGGTGTCAAGTAGAAGGGGACAGGCTCTTTTCAGTGGTGCCCTGTGGTAGGACAAGAGGTAATGGTAGCAAGGTGAAACACAGGAATTTCCACCTCAACATGAGGAAAAACTTCTTCCCTGTGAGAATGACAGAACCCTGGAACAGGCTGCCCAGAGAGATTGTGGAATCTCCTTCTTCAGAAACTTTGAAGAGCCGCCTGTATCTGTTCCTGTGTGGCCTGCCCTGGGTGTTCCTGTGCTGGCAGAGGGGTTGGACTTGATCTCCAGTGGTCCTTTCCAACCCCTACCATTCTATGATTCTATTATTCTATTACTGCTTGAGAAAAACTACAGGTTTTCCCCTGATTTCTGAGTCCTGATGTGTTTTAAGGTTATATCTCTGCCATGCAGCCATATCTATTGATGTACCCACAGCCTCATCTAGCCTCACTCCATTTCCACTGTCTGCAGTGGGACACCCTCGTTCTGAGCCAGGTCTGCGTGTCGTTAAAGGCAATGCCAGACACCAACTTCCCCAGCTGTGTAAAACACTGTAGAGGTCCCAAAGATAGCATCAGATCTTCTCTCAAAATCACATCTTTGCTTCTATGCTGAGGGTAGAAAATGGCAAACAGGATGCAGGATTTGGCTCCATAATATTCACTGTTGTCATGACTCATGAGTTATTTTTACCTCTTTTTATAACAGAACAAATGGCCTCAGTAATTAATCTCTGTCTGTTTTGACAATGGCCTGGCCAAAACACATTATGTTCTTGCATACAGTCAGAGTAAGGAAGGCAGCACAACCACATCATGTGAGTCAGGCTTTTTAATCTTATGTTTGTTTTTTTTACATATGTTTAAAATATGCTTATGTACTATACTTAAGGTATGAAATAAAGTCAAAAGGAGCAATAAATGCTATTACACAGGTTAGCTGCACAGATATACATCTCTGTTTTGAAGCTCAACCACATGTGAAACTAGAGCTAATCAAATCATGGCAAAGGCAAAATTAATTTAAGCTTTTTTTCAAGAGGATCCAGTGAGGAAGCACCCAATCGCAGCAGAGGATTTAACTCTGCCAAGCTCCTTCCAACTTTATTGGCTAATAATTATTTCTCCAGAAAAAAATGTTTCTAACACTCCCCAACAGTACTTTTGTTTTCTACAGAGCTGGTTGAGCAATGAAAAGATTTATTAGTTAAGAATATATTAATGAGGAATATGAGGAGAAGCAACCAAAAACTCCGTGAAAGGGATTTCCACAAAATATCTCTGGGAGGTAAGTCTGCTTTGTACAAAGCTTGCAGATGCTGATCACTCCCCATGGGATAACAATCATACCTAAAACTCTGTAAATAAGTATTTTTGCCACCCAGCATGCCTAAAGAGGAATACCAATTTAAAGTAGTAGTCCAGATCTACTGATAACATTCTCCTTCGTGAGCTCAAAGGAGCAAGTACTTCATCTTCTGAGTTCAGGCAACCCCTAATCGTTGGCTTAGCAAAATGCCTCTGCTCATCTCGTAAGCGTAAATTATGGTTTTTTGTCCCTTCCTCTGAAGCATCATGTTCTCATGGTCTAGCGGATATGAGCTAGACAAGCCTGTCTTATAAACTTGCTGCTGTATGACAGCCTCTCATGGGATTTATGCAGGCACGTCCTAAAACAAGAAACATCCATTTTCAAAACCTACGACTCACTACTAACACAATAACCTGAACTAACCTGTCACCCTTATTTAACAGACTTTTCCTTGCAATGACCCAAGAGAAAAGACAGTATTTAGGCTTGTCCTTAATCACTCAAAGTCCATGTGCTGGTTCTGTTGCACAACAGGACATTGATACAGCACCATATTTTTAAAGATCTCAGACAACCTCCTCCAAGTGTGTCAGTAAAGATGATGCTTTTCCTTCCTTCAGACTTTGGAAAAGTCAGGGGAAAAACTAGTTTATTGCAATGTCTATACCTTTAGGTTTTGTTTAACAAAAGAAAAAATCTACCTTGGAGTTGCCTTTTTTTTTTTTTTTTTTTCCTACCTATGGGAAAAGTTTGCAGGCTCCATATTTCATAGAATCATAGAATGGTAGGGGTTGGAGGGGATCTTTGGAGATCATTGAGTCCAACCCCCCTGCCAATGCAGGATCACCCAGGGCAGGCCACACAGGAACAAATCCAGGCAGGTCTTGAAAGTCTCTAGAGAAAGAGAACTGTTTCTAGTTCTTCCACTGCTGCAATATCTGTATTTGTGTTGAAGACAAACACTGACAAATTTCTCTTATTTCCAATTTACAGAGAATTCAGACTGATGTATTTCCTGGAGTTTCATGGAACTGATGTGTTTGATAGAATTCAGAAGATATTTTTAAACTGTTAAAGAAAAATACACAAGTATTTCCTGAATTTGTTTCTTCTTATCCCATAGTTTACATGAACTGCTCAGCAATGGGAAGCAAAAGCTGAGTTTCAACCAAACCCAGACCAATACAGAGCTTCTGGTGGAAGCCGTGTTGGGATTAAATGATTTCCTTTGGTTTCCATCCAAAACCAAGCTGAACGTGGATTTCTGGGTTGAATTTCACTTCAAATTTTTGGTTTTATTCAGTTATGAAGAATTAAGTGAAACTTGGGAGGTTCAAACCCTCATTGAATGATCCTGAAAAACGATCTGCAAAACCCCTTGCTATGGAGTCCTATTTCATACCTTTGATCTCTGTGGATGCTGGGAGCAGCACTCATGTCTCTTCCAACCTATAAAAAACAGGCCAGTGAAGCCACTACATTTTTATGTAAAGACTTCGATACTCAAGAGACAACATCCAATCCCAGTCACCACCACGGGGCCAGCTGGAAAGTAGGAAATCCCAAAGTTCACCCTTGTCCCAGAGAAGGTCCATGAAAGCCAGCCAAGTACCACCCTGAGCACTCCTTGAGACTACTGAGAAATGCAGAGGGAGGTAGACAACTGAGGGTCCTACTAACTTCTTCTAGGAAGAGGAAAACATTTACCTTTCTCAGCTTCCAGCTAGTGCTGAAATCACAAGCAAAGCTCTTTGGGCTTCCCATCATGGTCAGTATGATCTATGAGATCTGAATTACATAGTGTAGCTGTCATCAAACAGCCCACCCCACACAGTAGGAGCGATAGGGTAAACACTGAGCTGCCTAGCCATCCAAGTACTACGCATTTTGCTCTTGCTTATCTGCTCATCTACACCCTGGGTTGTAATCTTATGCTATGTCAGTTTGTCAGGAGATATGGTGCAAGAACTGCCTGCCCCACCATTCTGTATCTTCATAGTTTGCTTTTTGGCTAAGGTAATTTCCATGACCCAACTTTAAGCCTGACCTGTGCAAGGTGTTATGATGACATTGGGGAGGGGTTAAATACATTATACGTTCAGTAGCTTTGAGGGGAGGAGAAGACTTTGAAGCTACTGTCTCACCCAGAATACCCTTAGGTTGGACCCTTCTTGTGAATGTGTGACATGTCTCCCAGTTAAGTCATCTTTATGGGGCACGTATTTCCTGCTCCCTCGTGGTTTTATTCTCTTCTCCCTCTTCAAATACTTCCTGCCTTTGGCTTTCTGTGATTGAATTCCCTGGAGCCTTAATCGTCTTGGAATCCCTCCACTTCTATAACTTGATTTTACTATTCAGAAGAAAGTTTGATTCCCCCCCCCCCTCCCCCCACAAAAAAAAGGAGAGGAGAGAAGAAAGGGGGGGGAAAATTCACCCACAAACAAAGAAGCAAGATCCAAAAAGACAAGATTATTCTCATTCAGCTATTCATAGCGTTGGAGCACGTTTCATTTCAGTGTCTGCACAGGCCTTTGTAGCAGCCATCTGATTGAACATTACTTATACTGCATATTATATGCACTAATGAGAAAATGATTCTAAATTGCCCCTAGGGATGGTTATGATTAAACTATTTGCCTTCACTTCCTCTACTAAATTAAAGCAACCAAAGGGAAGAGAGAAAAGAAAAAAAAAAAAAAAAAAACAAACCAAGACTCAATCTGGAAAGCAGTCAGAATAACGGTTTGGTAAAGATTCTGAATTCCTAGGAAGACTTTTTTTCTCCTTAACCTGGAGATTGGCTGTATATTTCATGCTGCAGTTTTGCAATTTGAAGCTAAAGCTGTGACAAATACATGGTATAAAGAAGCATTTTGGAGGGCTGAAGTGGGCAAAATCTTCTTTGTTGTCAACTAGTCCGAAGCCCTGATCAGCTTTAATTGCACATGCCTGAAGCTGCTAAAGCCCTTGCTGCCACTGAGGAGCTCCTCCAAGGCGTCAGATGTCTGTCTCTTAAAAAGCATTTCAGAGGCTCCCGTACACGGAGCCTCATTCAGACATTTTATTTAAACTCTTAAATCATTCGAGCTTTGGATGAATAAACAAGTCCCTGAAATGCAATCCATTCTTACTGGTCAGGGTTTGCAAGTGTTTTTCACAGAGACAAAACAAAATGTTATTTGTGTTTCCTTTGGCCTTTTTAAACACAGCAGGATGTGGGGAGAGGGGAGCAGCGTTACGTTAAACATGCGTGTGCCTGGGTGTGCTCACGTGCTGGGACTTTAGTGGGAGTTTTATACATGGTTGTCCATGGCTGTTGAATTACATAATGAATTCATTAAATGTGTGCAGACTCTATGGGGCAAGTTGCCAGGTCACACAACTTCTGAAGCACTGGTTAAAAAATTGGAACTGACAGTTCTCAAACCGAAGCCCATGTCTCTCTGGTGGTCCCCCAGTCTCTGCAAGGTGGCCCTCATCATCTTCACACTCTCCAACCTGGACACTGTTTCACTCCCATCACCCACTGCAACGCATTGAGGTCAATTTTTGCAGCTGGCTTATGGACTCTTTTTGTCATCCCAGGGACAGGAAACCCACCCTGAGATGACCTGTCTGCCAACACACCAAAGCACCACACCTTCTCTTCTACAACCTGAGATATGCACATCCCTGGCACAGAAGCAAACTTACACCCAAGCTGTACAAGAGTTTGTCTCACCAAACCCAGCAGATGCTTTGGTGGTTCCTCCAAAGATAAATAGGTGCAGCGCTGAGACACCAAACAAAAACAACCGAAAGCTGCAATGTAGAGACTTACTATAGAGGTACTAATGATGTTACATCACAGCTTTCAACAATGTGCACCTTCTTTTGTTCTTTATATATCACAGGGACATTAAAAAAAAAAAAAAAGATACCAGAGATCACATGGCACTTCAATAACTCGGGATGAGAGGAACCTGTTCATCCTTTCCTGTGGCCATGAAGAAAGGATAACTGAGTAATTCAGATGCAGATGTCTGTACCGATGACATCTGAAGCTGAGGGGGTCTTGCGGATAATGCTTCCTTTTTCTGGGGTAATGGAGACAACTCCAGGCCAAAAGGTCTCTGAGGTGCCAGGCAAGTTCTTTGCCCAATGCTTGCCTTAACACAGATGGTTACTGGGAATTATTCACACTGCTTAATTTGCTGTGGACTATATCAGGGAGCTGAGGTCCATATCACTGAGGCTGTGATCTGTGCAAAGATTGTAAGTGTCTAAGTAACTGACTCCCTTGAAGGAAGCCATTTCTGTCCATATACAATCAGTGGTGAAGAGAAAAAGGCTTTGAAGTTCTTGAAGGAAACACAAGTACTCACAAACAGCCCAAAACACAAGTGCTCGACCTATCTACCCAAGGTAGAGAGGCTTTTCCTTTAGATGCTCTTAAAGGTGCTCATCATTAACTACCCAAAGAAACCTCGTTCTTGGTGATACAAACATCTACAATTTTGCCATTAGTAAGATGCCTGAATAAGACAGGATTTGTGCTGCTTGCCAAGAAATGAAACCAATTCTTGTGCTTAGTTCACAGGGCCAAGTTCTAGTTTCATGTATTTGACTGATATGGAGGTATCAGCACCACAAGGTCACTCCCATGTAGTCTGGCCATGGGTGTTTCTGTGCATGATGCAGTCGGATGTATAGGTGGAAGGAGACAGAAGGAGGAGGCAGACACTTCTAGACATATACACTACAACCAAGAAGCTGTCCCTTAAATCTCCTGGCCTTTTGCACAGAAGGATTCTGACTTTGGTGTCAGGAATGCATTTTCAACTGACCCCATGCTCAGACCCAAGGCAGAGTCTTTGTTTCTTCTCCACACCACTCCCCCCACCCTCCCCCTATAACTGGAAGGTTATGTGTTTCTTAGCTACTGGTCAGACTGGTGGTGCCTGCCAAGAAGCTTTCAGGGAATTTCCTCACTATGTAACAAATTTATGAGTCATATGAAAATCTGGGAAATGATTCAACCAGCTGTCTTTCGTTGACTCAAAAATTTTTACAACACCTCAGTGCCTCATCTTTGATTTGAGCCAGCAGAATGGTTTATTGTAACATCAAATGGTCTTATGTTCACTCGGAAGACGCTTCCTACTAATAAGAAAAAAAAAAAAAAGCTGTTAAACTTCTGAAAACAGCCCTCAGCTAGGTGAATGATGTACAAAACTACTATATTTATTCACTATGAACTGATGAATGTGGCTAGACTGGTGTGAGCCTCCAGGATGGCTGTGGAGGTGGCTGTCACTGAGCAGTGGGGCCTAGCTGCTGCAGGTACAGCCTTTGAACGTGGCAGGCTTGCAAAAGCTTTGCTTCAGTTTCAGGGCATATTTCATAGAAACGTCAGATTATAGCATAGAATGCTTTGGATTTAAAAGGAACTTTCAAGGTCACCTAGTCCAACCCCGCTGCAGTGAGAAGGGACATCTGCAACTAGAGGAGGTTGCTCAGAGCCTCATCCAACCTGATGTTGCATGGTTCCAGGGATGGGGCATCTATCACCTCTCTGGATAACCTGGATCAGGGTCTCACCACCTTGATTGTGAAAGATTTCTTCCTTCTATCTAGTCTAAATCTCCCCCCTTTTACCATCACCCCTTAACCAACCATCAGAGTCCTCACTAAAAAGTCTGTCCCCATTTTTCTTAAAGGCCGCCTTTAAGTACTGAAAGGCCACAATAAGATCTCCTCACAGTTTTCTCTTCTCCAGGTTGAGCAAACCCAACTTTCTCAGCCTTTCTTCATGGCAGAGGTGTTCCAGTCTTCTGATCATTTTTGTGGCCCTCTTCTGGACCCACTCCAACAGGTCCATGTCTTTCTTTTGCTGAGGACTCCAGAGATGGATGCAGTACTCCAGGTAGAGGGTGAACCGACTATTTCAAGGAATTTGAGCAGATCTCGGCTGAGCAGCAACTCAGTTAAAACAGGGGAATATTTTTAGTTGTCTTTTCATAATTCAGTTTCAGACACAGCCTTCAAAACCTTGTATTTGACCAAGCAGATAAGGATTTCAGCCAAACAACCACCAAGCAGCCTTTGGAGCGAACTTCATAGGACAAGTCTGCACTCACACAGGGTTTAGACACCTCAGTCCAACCAGAACACAGCTCCTGCTCACAGCTGCAGTGCCCACATCTGGTCAGGAGGGAATCCTGCCCTCTCAGACATACTCTTGAGATAGTCCCCGTCTTATATCCAAGGAGTGTAATTTGCAGTACATTATTTGCCCAGGATGTAGAGTCTTAGGTTGCCTCTGTCCCAGCTGGGGGTATAAAAAACCATTTTCCCTTACCTATTGGTAAGGTCCCAAGCACATGGAGCACTGAGAAAACAGCTTCAGCTGGAAGAGAGCTGGATTTAGGAGTAGGAAGATATCTGGAGCTCTGGACACTGTACTAAGATGCACAGTATGTGAATGCCTCTTTCTTGGATGACACAGCCAGCTCTGGATCCCCCTCCTCTTCTTAAGAGGACTTCCAGTATCAAAAAAATCCACCTATAGGTTATTGTGCGTGGGGGATGATCCCTCAAAGCATCATCTGGCACAAGGACAGTGTACCAGCCAGGGCTGAACCTCTAGCCAATAGCTAACATGTGCCCCTATGGTGGGGTACACCCTTACAGTCCCAGTGGCACCATATGTGAAAGAATTCCTTCAAAAGCTTTTCAATCTCCCCTTCCTCCATTTTCCACCATAATTCTTCTGATAGATTAAAAGCTGAATAAAGGTCACTGGCTTCAGGCCTAGAGTAATATTCTCATAGGCACTGAAATTGCTTCCTCAGCATGGAAAAGCAGGTCTGTCAGGAGCATGTGAGCCTTGCCAACAGCCTCCTGCACAGGGGATGGGGGAAAGGAGACCTCTGAAATCTCCACCAGAAGCCCATAGGCAAGGCTCTTACCCACAACAAGAGTCACAAACATTGGTAGTGCTTACACTGAGCAAACACTGTACTTTTATGAGATTTGGTGAGAAAAAAACCCTGAGCTCTGTATGGAGCTTGATGTGGCATGGCAACCAGGAAAAGAACACCAATGCACCCTGAGATGCTTATCAAGGACAGCCTCACCAGCAACCAACATTAGCTGCAGGCAAAGCAGGACTGTGGGTCTTCTGCTGCTCACCCAGGCACTGCATGAAACCTCCTATACCCAGGGCTGTGCTCAGCAGACCGTAGCTCTTTATTTATCACTGATATTGCCAATAATCATGATTAATGGGAACTGAGTTTTTGCTCAGGAGTACCAGAATAAGAGTAATAAAATTTTGTCAGAGATACATGGGACCTGGAAATCCAGAGCACAATAAGGGTGTCACCAAACAACTTCAGCCGCAGTTTAACCAGTTAGGATTCATAGATTTGTATTTGCTAATTTGATATACTTCCAAACAGTGAGAAATCGTTCAGATCCTATGGTTTTTACAAACTACATAGGTGGATAAAACATTTAATAGATGGCACCAGAGCTAACCAGAGAGTGGAATCAGAAGTAGAGCAGAAATTATGGTTCTAGTCAGAATTAAATTGTTGTGAATAGAAGAAGACCAGGAATTTATTATTGCAGAATTAAACCAATGCTCTATATTAAATATCCAAATGAATTTAATTACTAGAACCATATTTCTAGCATGAACTTCCATGTCTATGAAAGCAAAGAGCCACACAAAGAATTGCCCACAGTAGCCCCAAATCCTTTGTTTTAGCCACTTGATTTCATTGGCAAAATGCTTGCCGCAGGCAGCTCTCAGCGTAGATGAAACCAATGCACCTCTTGCAGCAGTCACCCAGCACTTTGCAGGTGTAATGTGGCTTGCAAATGTTGAAATGCTGTGTGTCAGTATCTGGGGAATCCACTGTACAACATGGTAAAGGCACATATGATACACTTTAAAGGGATGAGACAAATAAGGGTTCAGAGGAGAGCAGTATTATTTCAATTTATTGAGGGTCACAGCCCATATTCAGTGAACTGAACCACCCTTCTCTGCCCAGGGACTTAGAGCAGCTGTACTCTTAAAATGAGTATTCAGGTAAGCAGTATAAATCCTTGTCAAAGTTTTTATCTCTATCACAAATACACATACACCAGCTTGCATGAAACTGTTGTTTCTATCCATTTCCAAAGAATACAAAGCTGGGAATGCTGGAGGATGAGGGAATTGGAAACTTGGGACAAAGATTTAAAAAAATCTTAAACATTGATACTGTCTCATGACGATTTTCTGGTTGAGAATTCCCTTTTCATCCTTCCATCCCCTTCCCGTTGAGCAGCATCGTGGCTGTCATTTGTAACAGGCAGACAGCACAAAGATATCTGACTTCAGGGGATTTGGCAAAGATTCTGGACTTCAACCTAGCAGCAGATACAGAGCACTTGTAACATTCAAAACAGGCTCTCTCTTGACCTCTCTGATTTTTATTGCTTATCTGGGTATACATAATCATTTTAAGATGTCTCCTCTTACTTACCATAAAATAACCATGAATTATTTTTAAGAAGGTAGATAATAAACTTCAGAATAACTCTTAAATGTACCCAAGCAGACAAGGGGGAATGTGAGGCTACTGTCATGAAGGGTAGCTTCTGGCAACTGATCTAAGAGAGCTGCTAATGATTTTAATTAACTTTTGGAAGCACAATCCACCCATTATGAAGCCAGTATCCTCCTGCCAATGATGATGCTTTGGAAGATCAACAGCATAAAACATTTTATGTAATGAGACTTCTTACAACTCTGTGTCACGCAAGGAACGATTTGTCTCCCACAGAATTTCAAGAAGACTGTAGCTTGAAGGCTTTCCAGCTGTGAACCTCCCGCAGGTAACACACATGCTCCCCTGAGTAACTGGGGATTAATGATCAGGCACTGAGACCTGGCACCGTCAGGTGCAAATCTGAAAATCAGCTTTTCCTCCTGGCAAATCATCTCACCTCCTTATTTATGTCATCTCTGTAGGTTATAGGCTTTTCAGAGGGATGTTAATCTCTGCCTAGGTGTTTGTATAACACTCTGTGTGTAGTAAGGACTTAATCACAGTTGGGGCTATCAGACTATAGTAATAGAAACGGTGAAGCAGCAATAATCTGGGCAAATCTGTCCACGGTAGATGCTGGTCCATTGGAGGTGTTTGGGATTAGGTCCTCCACTGGATGACCAAGGCTGGATCACAGTTCAGCAGGGAATAGCAAATCTATTCTAATGAGGAAAGAGCAACAGAAAAAAAACCCCCAAACAATTAAAACTACATGAAAGAGCTTTACCTGCATTCTCCTTTGGCATCTTGGTGAACATGTCAATATTTTGCATGTTTGTGCATTCATACCTGCTCTGGCCAGAGCTGGGAGCAGCCCTGCTGCCATTCAGGGTCTGGCTGGCCTCAGGGCTGCAGCAGAAAGTCAGCTCAGCACATCCCACAGTTCTTTGCACTGAGAAACCATTCCTGAGATCTTGAGAGCTGAAAGAGGGTGAGAAATGCATGCATGCAAGTACGACTGGCAGCTGCCCTGCCAAGCAGCCAGTATGGCTTCCTGAAAAATCGCTGAGGTATCTCAAGTTGGGTGATGAAAAGCAGAGGGACCCAAAAGCAATAATATCTTTGGAGGCTTTCAGCATGTCCCAGCAGGAGAGTTAGCAAAGCTTGATGGGCAGCAGTACATGGGAACCACACAGATTTGCCATCCTACAGCACCCTCAACTTCTCCATTAAAATTCAGAGCAAATAAAACCCAGTGAACCAGGGGAAAGACACTTGGACTTCAAAAACTGTCTGATGTCAGAATGTACTGCATAACTCGGAGAACTTCAAAATGACCTAAGCCAACAGTCTTCCAGGTCTGCAGCTACCCCTTAATGCATGCATTTTAGGAGGTAAGCTTAAAGGAATGGCTGAGACAGAGAACAGTTGGTTCTTCAACACAGGGAACAGTTGGTCCTTCAACACAGGCAACAGTTTACAGCAGGTTAATGAAGGAGAAAAAAAAAATGCAAGGAATGTATATTACTGGTGGGGAAGGAGACATTTAGACTGGGAGATATTTAGGCTAAGAGTTAATTAGCTCAAGTGTTTGTGTTGAATTTTTGACCAGGAGGACACTGGAAAAAGACAGAGATGTCCCTGTGTTCAACAAGTAATAGATGCTGCCCTCCCAGCCTGCAGGGGAATTTGAATATTCCAGAAGAGACAAGGAATCAGCAGATGCACAGGTGGAGTCAACGATACTTTTGAGACCAGCATGATTTTATGGTGACTGATGGAATCATAGATGGGTAGATATCGAACATGCTATTAAGTAAAAAAAAATCAGATCAAAGGTCAGAAGAACTGATCAGAATTTCCACTGAAAATGCAAATGGAAGCTGGGCTTAGTATTCTGTACACCCTAGAAGAAGTTTGGGTTACTTTTATAGCTTCTATTCTAAATCATCAGGCCCAGAGCACATGTTTAAGTACTTTGCTGAATCAGGGCCATTATGAATACGAGCCTGGCAATGCTCCCCTGTTAATGAGCTTCCAGGAAATGTACAATTGTTTTTGAAGAAGTCTAATGAAGACAGATTTGTATGAGATCTCATTTGATGCAGCCAGAAAACCCAAACTCATCAACCAAACAAAAGCATGGGAGTAATTTTTTTGGGGGAGTCTGATTATACTTCCAGGAGTGCTGGTGTGTAATGCTTTCAAACTTTCACTGAACTTTACTCTCTCACTCCAGGCGATTATTTTTCCTTGATGTCTGATGTTGAATGATATACGTGCACCTGTGCGATAATGGCTGGTTAGATATATCTTTACTGAGCTGGGAAAACCCAGAATGTCACCTCTACACTTAACCATTTTATTTCTTTTATGGCCATGGTATGGAACCCTTCTCTAAAAGCTACCGGTGGAGCTTACATTTGTCAGGGGAAATGTGGGTGTTTTATCATACCAGCTGTTTAAAGTCTCCTACAACTTTGCAAACTGCTTATAGAGTCCTTGCTTTTATCACCACTCAAGCTTCCAAGCAGTCACCAGAACAAAGGAAAGAACAGCTGGGAAGTTTTAAAAGCAGCAATGTTTGCCATTTCACTCAGGTTTAAGCACAATAATTAATAAAACTTCCACCCCTCTTCCACCCCATCTTGGTGCACACTTTGTAACAGGACTTCTCGACAGCTCCTTCTACTGAGTTTTAGCAGCTATATTCCCCTATTCCAAAATAACAATTATTATTGTCATGTCACATCCATCCCAGTGCACAATCACTTTCTAAGAAGACTTCTTGTCAGCCCTTTCCGCTGAGTTTTAGCAGCTACATTCCCCTATTCTGAAATAACAGTTATTATTATTATTATCGTGACACATCCACATTGCGCTAGCATCTCACTAAGCTCAACCTGCATCCCTCATCAACCTGCTAAAAGGCAGTGTGCTCAGGGCAATTTTTTATTAAGCATAAAAAAATCTGTCATTTCATTCATCTGAAGAAGAAAATCCTGCAGAGAAGCAGCAATACAACACACGTGGCCAAGAGAGGCAAGAAACACCTTGCTTCACTTCAGCCACCTAGAAATTAGGTATCTCATATAGGCAAAACATGCAGGCTCCACCTACAGCCAACATAAAGAGTCAGGGCTTCCAAAGGGTGATTTATCTCAGCTGCCTCGGACACCTTTCTTAGAATGGGATGAATCATTCCCTGACTGTCTCCTGCTCTCTCCACCAACTACAGAAGGGTATCTGCCCTTAGCCAAACTTGCAGGCAGTTGCAGTTAGGTCAGGCAAATCCCCTCTGGGCAATGTGGTGGTCTGTCCAGCTTGGTTTTCCGTCAGGATTTCCATCAGCAGATGATGACGGATGCTCTGCAAGGATCCAAACCAAAGAGCAGCACTGAGATCTGTAACATACGGGGCTGCACAGTAATAAAGTGTGAAGAAAATTGCTTCCTTCCCCTCTGCGGTGATTAGCATGTGCTCTGAAGTATGAGGGCTGGATTGATGGCTGTTGTAATTTTATCCCAACTGAAGTTGCTGGAGTAGATTTGAGGGGTGGAATTAATGCTGTGGATCCCTAGAAGATGAGGCTGAAACAGTGCTTGTAGGGAAAACAGATTGTGAGATTTTATTGGGAAATAGCACTGGTCATGTTTTCACACAGCACATGAAATATTAGCAGCAGGTACCATTCTGAGTATTTCCCAAAGGCATTTGGGGGACTTAATTCCTACTAAATATAAATATAGACAGTGAAATAATTGATTGGGGTTTTTTCCCTATCTCTGGCAATTAATGCTGGAACTGGTGGCTTTGGCCTTTTAACTCTGCTCAGGACATCCCCATGGCTGATGTCCTCCATTCCAGTGGAGCACTCTCCATGCTGTGAATTGAGGTCTCCCTCCAACAGATGAGAGGGGTCCTTTATTTACACAATAGCAAGTGTATCTGTAGTTTCAGCAGGGATCTTCCAGGGATGAGTTGCCCTCACTCAAAAATGACCTGCTGAGTTCCCTAAGATGTTCAGTTCTCCAAACCCCAGGCTAAGACCATCTGCTCCCTGTGGAGACTTCCCATAAGCCACTGGAGAAAGGGATGACTGAATCTAGCTTGAGACTTTGGCCATTCATCAGAGAATCATTTTGCTGTGGCCATACAGACTTATGACATTAACAGGCATTATTGTAAGGAAAAGCACCCAAAAGCACATTAAATAACACAAGGTACCTGTGCTTCCCAGCCAAGACTTTTCCAAGATAGTGGCAGCAACACTTCCGACAGACGGCGTTTACAAATCATTATTAACAAAGAAAAGCACTTTAAAGAGAGTCACCCCAGGGCACCCTGGCCTCTGTTAAAACAGACATTTCAAAAACATTTATGGACTTAAATAAAACTCTTTTCAGAACGCCAGTGAAATTGCCTCCAGGTTGCACTCTGGCTTTGTTACCAGTCTAGTCCTTAAAAATACTCACCAGGAGAGGGAAAGGGTTTTTTTTCCCAGATATTTTCCTGTGTGTGCTGCTCAGCTGTGAGAGTCCTGCCAGAATGCAGCTGGCCAGGTGCAGGTGGCTGAGATTTGATGCAGTGTATATAACATATTGCCATTGTTATTATTATTATTATTATTAATGTGTATTACACCCTTGCCTGAAAGTTTTCATAGGCAAAAGATGGGAGTTAGAAATGCAATAGCAGAGGGACCAAGGCACAGTGAGATCACGTGACTTGCCCTGGGACACACAGGAGGTCGGTGGCAGAGCTGGGAAATGAGCTCAGCTTTCCTGAAACCCAAACTGGCCTCTTTAAAACAGGTCTAACTACAACATTTTTAAGGTGTCCATCACACTGCGATCCAAGCTCCTGTCCCAATAGCCCAACCTGCATGTAAACCACTGTCCTTTGGAAGCTGTTCTTTATCCTTCTGACATTAAATGCAAAAACCTCATCAATAAGAGTGGGAGAAATGGTTGCAGAAATGCATTTGCTGGTAACTTTCACTCTCTGACTCATATTGTTAACACACCCAGCTCCAAATTCTGGATGGCAGATGGAAATACTCATTGGCCTGATGGATTTATGGCTGTTTGAATCCTTGTGGCAGTACATACTGCCTTCAGAACAACATTTTCTTCACAGTGAGCCAAGTCCTGCTGCAGCTGAAGTTATTGGAAGTTTTGCCACTAACTTTAATGGGATCAGTATTTGGATTTGTGTCCTCAGATACCAAATAATCCTCTATTGCAAATTTTGAAAGCAAGAGTTGAATTAAATGGGGTGAGAGTGAGGAAAAGGAGAGAGAAAACTTTTAACTCTGGTAAGATTTAGGGTCAAGTTTTGCCCCATCTCTGTGTCTCCTTGTTCTGAAGGAGATAGTCACACAGCCATGCAGATGGTATGGGCAGATCAGTATTTGGACCATGAAGAAACATTTTTTCATCTCCAGTCAAGCAGCTGTGACCCCAGCCCATTCTACTCCTGACAAAAAGCTGTCACTTGTGTGGCATTTCCCTAGTGTGCTGCATGAAGCCAGGTGTTGTTCTCTGCCTTGTTTCCAGCAGATAATTGTCTATGCTGTATAAAAATTGTTAAATCCAAGCATAAGATGGACACACTGCTATATATAGCAGGTGACTGAAATGAACAGAGGACTTTGGCCTAAGAACAGTCCACACACTTTATTTGAAAGAAACCTGTAGAATGAATAAGAGAGAGAAACAGGGACAACTGACCAAAGAGTTATAGGTAAGACAAACCCAGGTTTGAACACCCCTGTGACACAGACCCCAGGACATGCCAACAGTCCTCTTTCTTCTGTTACCTCCACACCCAAAAATGGTGGCCTGGAAGTCATTGATTCCTGTAAGCATTTCTGGTTGGGCAAATATCAAGAAGCACAAGACATTTCAGATGACTGACTCTTCTGGGGTGACTTGTAGCATATTTGGTATAAAAGCACAATTACAAAACTCACAACAATATAAATAGGTAGTACCCTGGTGGTAGACAGGGAGAGGAAGATGCTGCTTTGGTGTGTGCTCACGCTCACATAGAATGGCAGCACCAACGCACAACAAGCAGAGGCTGGAGATGCCCAGAAGGTCTCAGAAGTCTGTGCTCAGAAGTCTGTGCTCAGTTGTGGTGAGTGACACCATTATTTCCAGGGTGAAAAGTGAAAGGATGCATGTGGCAAATTGGCCTTTTATGACATCAATGTTTCTTTTAATTCTTTTGCCAGTGATGGGGTTTTATGTCACAGGATATCACAGCATGTGAAGGTGGGCTTTGCAGTTCAGGCAAACCAACAGGAGGTGATAACATCTGGCCTCAGCTCCTGATATTGCCTTGGTGATTTTGAGGCTGCTCTGAAAGCACCAGGAAAGCTACAGATTCTTGGGGTGGGTCATGGATCACCTCCTGTAAGTCACCTCTATCACCTTCCAGGGAAGAACACTTTACCTAAAAACTATCTCAGAAGCTGAAGCAAATACCATCCACCAAGTTCATTGAGCATATTCTGTTTAGTTAGAGAGGAAAAACCTGTTGAGCTCAAGTCTCTTCACAGCTCTGCCTTGAAAGGGGAGACAAAATCCTTCCTCCTGAGCTATTCTGCTTGGCCAGCTCCAGCTGTGAGCTCACAGACGCTCTCCTCCCTGGGCAGAGTGAGATAGAAATGCGGAAATCGACGCCCGTGGCTGATTATACAAAGCAGGTGTGATGCCAAGAACATCATCACCCGCTTCTCTTGCCAAGTACCTGGATGCAGCATGAACAGTCGCGTCCTGCAGATAGCTCCGTCAGACAATGAGCACATTCCCCTTGGAGATAGGATGTCTGAATATGCAAACTAATGTGCTTGTGAGCCTTTCATGTGCAGAGCTGTAACAGATGTTTAAAGATCATCCTCTGGCACTGGGAAAGTGTCTAGGAGGCCCTGGATAGGAGTTTTCTTGGCACACTTTTTTTCGATGATCTGAAGGGGGAAAGTTCCTGTTAGTGATTATTTTCTGTCTGTGAGCAAAGGGCTTATGATGAGTGTCCCAGCTCATGTATCAGGGAATGCCAAACAGATAAATGCAGCTTTCCTCTTCCCTGTGGGTCCCTATCTTTCAGCAAGCTTTACAAAGATCCGTAAGACATCCCTTTTGGTGACACCAGCAATTAAAACCCTGCAGCCAGATGCATCTCACACTTTCCCTGAAAGTGCTCCACACAAAGTGAATCACAGGTGATGCCCACAAGAATTTCAGCCAACAATAATAGGGATTTACGCAGAAATGTAGAAGCTGAGAAACAGCTGAGAAAGAAGTATTCTGGTGTGAGTGTGTTGTCCAGGGCTGGCACCAAACACTAGACACTTTGAATTGAAGTGTTTTGGACCTCATTACACATGGTGGTCAGTCTCTTCAGTAAGACCTCTCCTGTTTGGCTGCTCCCTTTTCCTCAATAACTATGACATAGTTATAGGAGACTTATCTTCTGCTGCCTTGATGCAGATAAGCTGGCCTTTGTGATAACTAGACCCTAGTTAACACCACATGAGCATGAAGCTTTGCATCTCCCCACAGTTCCCCTGCCAGCAGAGCCCTGGGTTGAGTTTGGTTTGTTTTTGGTTTGCAGTGATGGTGATCATAGACACAGGCAGCTCAACATATGGATAGCCTTTGGGGCACAACTGGAGGATGTAACTCCTGCCTCAGTGCTCCATTCAGTAGGATCTGTCCTCAGAGTTCAACAGGAGAGTGAGACCATGACCCTGTCCTGATGTGTGAGGGCAGAGCATGTGAGGACCACCGTTGTGTGATGCTGGTGGCCACCAATGGCAATAGCAGGTCACCCAAGCTTTAGAAAACACGGCCACTTACTTGAGCAGCTAAACAGTGAACCCCCCAGATTCTGCGTGAGGAGCTCACTGCAAATCTGTCCTGATGTTCCTCTGACTGTCTCCATGTCCAGAATGGGGGATTCCCACAGCTCCTTTCTTTAGTCTTCTCTGTCTCCTTGCATGCTCCTCAGGGTATGGGCTCTTTCCAGCTGTGAGTATATTTGATTTGCAGGCTACTGAGACTTTAAGGTTCCTATTTTCTGTTTTTACTCATTAGTCTAATGCCTGGCACAAGCAGTCAGGATCACATCTAACCAAAGTCTGTAGTTCTGATATGTAACCCTACAGCAACAGTTTAAGCTGTCTTACCAAGGACTGCCCATCCCATCTCAAAATAATGCCTACAGGGCACCACCACACACTGCACAACCTACTGGGGCAAGTCTTTTTTAATCAGGGATGGTTTTTTTGCAGGGCAGCTAAAACCTTTTTGACTCAGTCAGTGGATTTGGCTTGCTTACTGCAGAGCTACCTATCTTTAAACAAGAAGGAGCATTTATCCTCAGGGTGTGATCTAGAGCCACTGCAAAGCACGAGGAACCTTTAAACTGATTACACAGAGCTGGGAATAGACTCCTACTGACTGCTGCAAATATTTAGACCTTCTCTTTCATGCTGTTGTCGAGTAGAGACAGAAAAAACACAGACATCAATAAATAGGGCATAAAAGACATTTTTCTAATATAGTTTGGAACACCATGGGAAAAACTCACCCACTCCCTCTTCTTCATTTATCTGTGATGTATTTCAAACACTGGCTTTTGGTAAAGGGATATTTCATTATTAAGTCGTAAGGGGAAACCTAGCATTGAATGGCCATCAAAGTTAGAGACTTTTGACCCAGGTGTAAAAAGAAGGACAGAGTCCCAAAATAGGTTTGTTGCAATGTCTAATGAAAACTGGAACCAGTTGCTTTCAGGTTGTGGCCATAAAACAATGATTTCTCTCCCAGTCTTCTGGATTTTGTTTTTAACAATGGGACTATAACACTGTAAGATTGTTTGCAGCCTCATTGAATGTGGAGTTTAATTCATTAATGTTTATAAAGTGCTTTAAGATCTGCAGCTGGATAAGTGCTAAGTGGTCTTATTGCTGTAATACAGATGAATTTGCTTATCTCTCATGTAAATCAGCTTAAAACATTACCCTGAAATTAACAGCTCTGGGGTTAACAATAGGCTCAACCACACGCTAAACTGCAGCACTTATCATATCACAACATTGCCCTTATTAATTACACACCCTGCTGTGGGTTTTGGACCAAAATCAGCTACACTTCAGATACAGGCAGCCGGACAGCGCTGGGAGGAAAGCGTTTGTAACTGCACGACACATATGTTAATCATGAAATTAAACAGATGGCCCAGTCACTCATCAGTGAAAGTCCACCAGGGGCTGTAAGAAAGAAGGAGATTTCCTATGTAACATAACAATTTGGACATCAGAAGGTTTCGAGTTACAAGATTTTTCTTTATCCTCCACCTGAAACTTTTAAGGGATAACGTCAGGGAATTTCATCCGGACTTCAGATACTAATCTAGTTTTATGCTGTTTTGATGTGTCTGTTGAGAGCTGGCAGCCAACTCCTCTGACTCCACGTAAGCGTACACCGTGCAGCAGATGGACCGGCCCTTTGCAGCCACCGAGATGTGTCTGGAGCTTGTAAATCCCCCTTCTCCAGAAATCCTCGCACGTGATGAGCTCATAAAAGAGCTAGACCCAGCACTCACTGCATCATGTGCTGGCAGGACAGGTTTAGGGGCTGAAACGTAGGGGAGTGGGAGCAAGTATTCACTTGTTGCTCATCAGTGCATCTCCAAGTGTCAGATCTAACATTAAACCTGATTTCAGGCCACATAACTGCTCAGCTTACATCAAGCTCACGCTGCCAGTTTTGCTTACTCTAAGCAGCATGCACAAGTAATACTGACTTCAGTAGTGCATGGTCTAAAACTGTAAAAAAGGGGATAATGGGGCCAATTTACATTAAAGTCAATTTATGTCTGATTTCTACTTCCTTCTTCACCTATAGGCTTGAGAGGGATGGTCACTGATAGTTTTAAAATGCATTTCTGGCAGTGGCTAGCAGTTCTAACCCAAGTCAGGGCTCTCATGCACACACATGCACAGTAAAGGCAGCTTGTGCACAGAATGATTTACAGTCTAAGAGGACACCAAAGAAAGGCTGGATGAAGGGAAGGAGGGTTATTATCCTCAGAGCACCTACAGCCAAACCTTCGGTGGTATTTAAATGCCTACTGGTGTTTTCAAAACTTGACATCTAATTCCTTTTGAAAACCTGTTCCAGATTTACAGAAGTGGTCAGCTCTCCCTGCTGGAGATACATTTTCAAAAGACCTCAGATCCTAATTAGACAACAGGCGAGTTTTCAGAAGTGCCCAGTGTGGGGCTTTGAGACGTTTTGGAAAAAGGGGAATACAAATCAAAACGCCCACTGAGGGTATGAAAAAACAGGTTTACACAATATCAGTTGCAGCTTGAGATTACACGCTTGCACTTGTTTAGACTTAATCAAAAACCTTTCTATGAAGAAATTACTCCTTTTGACTTCAGTAAAGCAAGTATCTACGTTTGTCTCTTTCTGCAACACAGCAAACCATGGATAGCCTTGTCATTTTCCTACACAGAAGAGTTTGGGAAGTGAGAGCATTTTTCTCTGTTTAAGCAGGAAAAGGAGATTTTTAATTTTATTCTATTTTCCTCCCTGGTCATCTTAACCTTTTAATTTCCTTCTGAATCCTGAAGCTTTTCATTTATCTATGTTCCTTTCAAAATTGACTGGGTTTTAATGGAAACCTTAGTGTTTCTATTTCAAAAATACCAGTGAGTATGAAAAAAATGCTCATTTTCCGTGTGTGATAAAATGGTTTCACAATGAGCCCAAATTAGCAAGAGGTTGAAGAAAACAGTTGGGAAATGCAGCAAAAGACATCTGTGTGAACTTTTTTCACACACCCACTAAAGGCACAATATTGATTTGAATTTTTGCCATTTTTCTTTCATGCAGAATGAAAAATTCCTAGTCCTATACTGAAACAAAACCTAACTCTTCTTTTGCCAAGAAAAGACAGAAAAAAAATTTTTAAAAGAGGTTTGCCCAGTAATAATATCAGCTCAAAAACCTGTCATTACCAGATCAATGTCTTGTATTGGTCTCTCTGGGTCCTGTGTAGGTGCCCCAGCAAGTGGCCCAAGGTTTCAGATTTGCATCCTATGGACCATGAAATCCCAGGGGAGAAAATTTCTTTTTTCTTAAAGGTTGATCTCCCTGGAGCCTTGAGCAGCTGTGCAGCATTCAGAGCTCTGATAAGTTGCAGCAGGGAAATTAAGAGGTGATGTGTTCATCACCACATCTAACAGGGCTCCTGGCAAGTGCATGTGCAAGGAATCAGTGCTCAGCACCTGGCACCAGGAGCATTCAGGGTGGTGGTACCCCATGCAGAGCAATGAAAAATGAGCCAAAGATTGGTGACCGGTCATGCACGATGCACTTTGTACTTGGGCCCAGGTACCTGGGAAACACCCTGAAAGCCACATGGAGGTCTCCTTTTGACTAGGACAAAGCTGTGTGTTCCCTCATCCAAACACCTTGCGGGGGGGGCTCTGAAATCCCACCACCTGATCAGCTGGGTGTATTAGGATGGACTGCACTTACCTTTTGCTCTGGTTTTGAAGGAAGGGAGGTCAGGGATTTTCATGTGCAGAGTCATATCAGTTTCTGATATTCTGAGATTCATAGAATCATAGAGTCATAGAATCAGAGAATACTAGGTTGGAAGAGACCTCAGGGATCACCTAGTCCAACCTTTTAAGGTAAGCTATACATATGCATATATAGAATAATATATACTTTAAACAAGAAGGCCTGGCACCCTGTCAAGCTGAGTCTTAAAAGTGTCCAGTGTAGGAGAATCCACCACTTCCCTTGGGAGATTATTCCAATGCCTAATTTTTCTCATGGTGAAAAATTTTCTTCTGAAGTCCAATTGGAATCCCCCAGGAGTAACTTGTACCCATTTCCCCTTGTCTTTTCCATGTGACTCCTTGTCAAAAGGGAGCGTCCATCTCTTAGTAGCAACGTTTTATGTACTGGTGCATGGTCATAAGGTGTCTCCTAAGCCATCTCTTCTCAAGGCTGGACAAACCCAATTTTCTCAGCCTTTCTTCATATGGCAGGTCTTCCAGTCTGATGATCATCCTTATGGGCCTTCTCTGGACCCTCTCCAGCCTGTCCACATCTTTTTTTGTGTAGTGGAGACCAAAACTGAATACAGTACTCAAGGTGTGGTCTGACCAGCAGTAGAGTGGGATAATGACTTTATCTCTGCTGGTCATGTCCTTGTTAATGCAACCCAGCATCCTGTTGGTTTTCTTTGCTACTGCAGCACACTGTTTACTCATGTTGCACTTGTCCACCAACACCCCCAGGTTCAGCTAAACCTGTCAGGGGAATGAGGTATCTCTCTGCCCTCTCACCAAGGCTGTGGTGCACAGGTCAGGATCACAGGAGTATCATCATGCAAAGCCAGGAGAAAAGCCAATCAACCAATCAATCAACCAACAGTTGTCACCTACAAGGTGGGAACACATGGCCATTAAGCAGTACAGGTATCCTGCAAACACAGAGCTGGCATTTCCCTATAGCCAGAAGGTCCAGGGTTTATGGGCAGGCATTGCTTTGAGCACCCATCGCTTTTTGGCAATAACACACTACAGATGGAGAGCAGAAAGACCTTCCTAATGCACAAACAGAAACTGGATACTCAACCTAGATTTTTCACTGGGAAAATCTGTGCCATAAGAAATCTCCCCTCTTTGATTATACCAAAAAACAGCTGCCAGCAGAGAAGGATTAACAGGACATGCGCTGAATAAATAACACTGCAGTTCTTGTTAAATACTTTTTGAGATTTTTCTTTTCCTTTCCCTCTCCTCCATTTTTTAGCTTGTAACAGGGTTTTCCTGATGTGGTCACATCGCAGAAAGTCAGATAAGATGATCTCAGAAGGTCCATTCAACCCATTTATCCTCCAGTTCTGTGATATGATTCAATTTCCTGGGGATTAATGACCAGGTGGGGTTAATGGTGCTCAGCTGCAAAGTAAGCCACCAGCTCTTTCCAGATGGTCACTGTTTATCCCCATGTGTCTGTCATGACTGCTGCCCTTTGGGTCTAAAAGCCTCGAAAAAGCCATCATGTTTTTCCATAGCTACCTAGGCACACATCATCCCCCAGAAAAGGGCTAGAAACAAAGCCCCGAAGTAATCACCTGGTGGTGCAGGACAAACACCCCTGCATATGGTACCTTCACATTTTGCCCTGTTAAGCAAGCTGTTAATCAAAAGCCAAAGTGCTCGAGTCATGGGCACCTTGAAAAAAATTTCTTGTTGATTAGAGAGGTCTTCAGACACTGATTATTCCTGGAACATGCTGAGGCAGCTCGTATCAAGCAGTCCTTTGTCAGCACAGGGAACTCTACCTAGCATCTCACAATCTGCTGAAGGCAGGGCTTGGTTTTCTCTGCCTGCACATCAGCTGCCATGACCTTGTCATCAGCACAGCCTGGTGCCAGGGTGCCAGAAGAGGAGTTTTGAAATGCCTGTGCCTCCAGATCAGTCACTGGCTGGGGAAGCATGGGTTTGTTCTGGCAGAACTGGGATGCTGGGATGGAGCTCATGGACAAAATGCCCAGGAAGCAGCAAGGATCTCATAACACAAGGGAAGACAACACACCCCAACAGTCTTCATCAGTCCAACACGGAGAAAAACTTCACTAGATCCAGCAACAGCCTGACCTGGAGCAAATTAAAAGATTTACTGTGCCCAAGCCCACTATTTATCAGGGTGCTGCCCAGAACCTGGGCAGCTGTGTGCCTACATTGTTCTTGCTCAGCTCCAGCCCTGCAAAGTGAACCTGCCAGTGCTGAAATATTTTCCAGCATCCCATTATCTCCTGCCCTGGGAGCTGCTCCCAGAATGAGAGAGGAGCTAAGCTGGGAGGGGGTTTTCTTGCAGTAATAGCAGGGCAGGGAAACCAAAGCAAAGCCTGTGCCAGCCCCCAGCTAGCCACAGGCACAATCTCTGACTTTCCTGAAATCATCAACTCTCTGTCCTGGGAATACAGGCTCACATGAACTGCCCAGAGGACCTGTTGTGCAAACAGCAGGGAGGGGGGAATTTATTTCCCTTAGTGGGCAAATTATGTACTTAATAAGAAATCTTATTTACCTAAAGGGCTTTAGCCAGTTCAGACTTTGAGTTCTGGAGCATCTGGGCCATGGAGTCCCATCACCCTGTATCTGGTCAGGGGGCACAGGCAGAGACACCCCCCCTACCATCTACCATGGCTCCTGCAAGGCAGGACAGCTGCAAATAAATGTGCAACTCATAAAACTGAAGGGGCTCTGCAAGCTATTAGGTAATTAAGCAAAGTGAGGGCTTGGAGCGCCCAGCTGCTGCTTCCAGCCCATGGCTGTGCTCTCTTTAGAGTCTGATTGGATAAAGGATTTTTATTAACATCATATTTTTGCTTCTAATTTTCCTCTCTTTGCCTTTCATATTGCAGGCCCTGAGCTCCTCTGGTCTTGTGGTGATGTTTATTGGCACTGGCAGGTTGCAACACCCCTGCAGGCTTCCCACAGACAAACCCCAGAGCGCAGACCACGAATTGAAGCAACTTCATACGCTGCCCTTGCTGTGAAATTGCTCAGGCACTTCCCTCCCAGTTTTCCTCTCACCCTCCCCACCTTCCCAGCTGGAGCCTGCCCCCACACCTCTTCTTTTCCAGCAGAAGAGGCAGCAGGTCCACAAAAGCAGCTGGCTTGCAGGGCATTGGCAAATTCATCTTTTCACTGCTCCTCGAGGCTGTGGTTCGAGGTAGGAAACAAGCCCCAGTTTGCTTCTGTGTAGTGCAGGACAGACTCCAGACAAGGGGTGGGATGGAGGGTGGGTGGCTCTGAAGGAGCAGCAAAAGGCTTTTGCTTCTGCTTTTGGCTGAACCCCAGACCCACTTCATGTTCAAGGTCATGTAAGGAAACCCCATTCAACCTGGACACCTGGGAACTTGCACTGTGACCCCTTACACTCCTATTATCTTCAAAGTGGGTGCACAAGAGCTTAGAAATGCAACAGTATCTTTTTTGGTCCACAGTGCCAATCTTCGAGCACCTACTGCCTGCTTCAGAGAGCTCCTCAACCTTCCTTTACAGCAATGAGCACAAGGGAATCACAAGCACCTTTCTGGAAGCTTTCCACAGCTTGCAGAAGTTGTGCCCTGGGATTTATTTAACCTCCTGCAGTTTCTTGTTGTGCCCCATTGAACAATAGACTCCAGTTTGCAAGCAGGCTGGATCAACTCTGCTGGCTTATTCTTCACGATGCTCACAGGCACATCTGTCAGCAACAGCTGGCTGTGAGCCCAGCCTCCCTTTTTTTAATATTGCTTTGGGGTTTTACTGGTAGTGTCTCTGGACAGTAGGAGGCAAAGAAAGAAGCGGCAAACCCCCAGAGTGCCACCAGTGAATCCAAATAAAAGGCGAATGGGAAAGCGCCTGTTTGACTAGCAGCAGTGCCCGGTTTTGGTGGCCCTCCAGCTGCTTGTTATAATAGCAGGGGAGTGGCTGGGTCACTTGATGATTTATTTCAGCCCCTTGTCCTGGTTGGAAGGAAGCATAAAAGATGCTTTGTTTTCCCGAACAGGAGATGGGGGAGTGCTTCAGCCTCCAAATCTCCTGCTTGCCAGCATAGCTTGATACACTCCCCCCATGTGGGATCCATTTGAGTCTGAAAACTTGACAAGAAATGTCATAGCAACACCAGGATGTTCCCCCATCCAGCACAGCAGCAGCAGCTTATTTGTTCAGTGCTCAGCTGCTGTGCACAATCAATGCAACATGTAGCGTGCAACGGGCTTTAAAGACATTGGGGTAATCTCTGGCTGTGTCAAAAAGATGGTCTGTCCACGGGGAGTGCTTTTTGAGCTGTACTCAGCATTGTTTAAGCTTCTAGGCATCTCGCCTGGCTCTTACAAGTCCTCGTCCTTCCCAAGCACTTGTAAAAATTTTGAGCTGAGCCATTTCCACCCTTTTGAGGCTGCTGCTGTATTCAGTGTGAATGCAGCCTTTTTGGGTTCCTGTCTTCTTAATAAACTGGATTTAGGACCTAAAAGGTGATGCTGGATTTGGGCCAACACATCTGCCTGTTTGGGGTTT
>JANIJG010012252.1:106229-151448 GCA_024611175.1 Megaceryle torquata
AACCTATTCCAGAATCTTGCATCACTTACATGCAAGAAAGAAAATCAACTTGAAAAGTTAACTGCACCCAGTACACGCAGGAAATTGAAAATCCAAGATGGCTTTTCCTGATTTTTCTTTCCCTCAGACTGAAAATATATTTGTCTGGGTACCCATCTCTTACATTAAGAGAATTGGCCCTCGAGTCCCTCTTGTCCCTCTTCTGGGTTTCTCCCAGACCTTGCCATCATCAACACTAAGGTTGCTGTTGGAGTAACAGGCTTAGAGGCCAGCTACAGGCTCTGCATGGTGCCCTCTATCCCTGCCTACCAGGAGGAAGTGTGGCTTATCCAGAGCCATCCCCAGTGGGGAGAAAAGGGCCAGTGCTGGAGGACACAGGTTCTTCATGATTCTGTGTAGCTTTTCCAACCCAGCAATATTCATGCTTCCATTTATCCCACCATTCTTACTGGTGGTTGAAAATGATAGACTTCAGGCCATGGTATTTCCATGTCAAAGTGAACAAACAGGTTAAAAAATTTGCTCAAGGCTATTGCAACTTCAGTATGAGAGTCACAGACTGAGCTGAAGAACCTCCACCTTTCAGTCTGATTTGTAAATCTGGTTACTAATTGCCTGCAGGGTGAATTTTCCTTCTACAGGTATTGTATATGTCTATAGGTGGGTCAGAAAGGGTGGGATGGTGGGAGATGGGTCAGAAGATGGGTGGGAGAGGACCTGTGTGAAATGAGTCCTGCTTTAGCTTTACTAAAGCTTTTAGCTTTAGTCTGGACCATAGGGTCTTCTTAAAGGAAATAGAAATTATGAAACAGGAACTTCCTCACCAAGATGGGACCATTCTGGAAGATCCATGAAGCTGTGCTGGAGAGGACTGGCCCATTGTGCCAAACAAAACAAGTAAACATATATTTATATAATTACAATGTATATAAAAAATATAATTAGAATGAGCATTTACGTTGCCTGCTTTTCAGTACAGGACTTCTATCTCCCAGTTTGTCTTTCTTGAAGAAAAATATCTATTATCCCAAATCAGGGATCTCAGAAGGCTTACCAACTGGGAAGTCTTTTTTTGAAGTTTTTGCCAAGCTAGCCCAAAAGATTTTTTGCTAAAAAAACAGACCCTTTACTGGGAAAAAAAAAAAAAAAAAAAAAAAAAAAAAAGTATTTTTAACCTCAGTAGCTCAGCCAAACAAGAACCCATCGGTTCTCTGAAGACCTCAGAGCTTCAGGATCAGACTCGTGTCACCCCTTGGGATGCTGAAACTTCCCAAAGGCCACCACACCACACTTGCCATCAGCGTAGATGTGTTTAATCAGGCTCTTGACAGGTAAAGACTGTGAAGAGAGGACAGTTTGTTCTCCCAAGCTGTTCGCTCTCTAAGCCCCCTGTTTATTTTGGAAGTGAATGAATAACATTGTGCTGGGAAAGGAAATTAAAAAAGCAGGCTTGTAATTTACAGTAGAGAAAAGAACAGATTTAGGGGCCTTTTTTTTTTTTTTCTTACCCTGCGTCTCCCTCCTCCTTTCCCCTTCTTTTCACTGCTCTAGTTCCAAACATCCAAACGTGCTACAGCCGAAAAAGAGGACCTCAAGCCTTCCTTACTCCTGGCAACAAGTGAGTTACAATTGCCAGTCTCTGTATTCTTGCCAAGAGAACAAACTGCTTCAAGGCAAAAGAAAAAAAGAAAAAAAAAAAAAAGGAGGTTTATCAAAACCAAATGCCACTGGAAATCCTAACGCTGCAGAGCCCAATTCAAGATGTACATGGAAACCTATCCCCAGCCGTTTAAGGAAAAAGAAGAAAATGGATTCTTTAATAGAATATTTAAAATATAACAATTGCTTTGGAGTGAGGAATTCTGCTCTCTCTGGTTCTTATAAAAGCTCTCTTTTTTTCTTTTTTCTTCATCTCTAAGTAAACTCCCAGCAGTTTTCTTTGAAAGTGGATCCTAGGCAGGCACCTCTTTTCCAAAGCGCTCAACATTGTTCTAATCAGATGTGATAGGTGGTTTGGAGTAGGAGCTGGTCCAAGCAGTGGAGGTATCACTTTATTGTGTGTTTGTTTTTCTTTTAAAATTCAGTGATCTGGCTACTCTTCATTTTCACTTCAATACTTCTTATTATTTTGTTTCTAACCTGTCCACTGGATCCAAATCAGATCCAGCCTCCTTCTCCCTTCCAAGCATTCACTGCAGAATGGAAAAGGGCTTTTATTTTTAGAGTAGTCAGTTTTGAAGGCCAGAGGGAACAAACTATTTAGACCATCTACTTTGATTGTGGGACACCACGGAGCATAGAATTTCATGCAGTTACTTTTGCATTTTGTGCAGGAGCTGGACAACACTTTCTGGGAAACCAACCAAGCATCAGGACCTGCAGGAGCTATCACAGTCTTGGGTGTATAGACCTAATGGATAAGCCCCACCCCTACAAATTTCTGCCTAGAGCACTTGCAAGACTCAGTTCAAGACATTCAAGCTTTCAATAACTTTAGAAGATACTTTAGCCTGTGCTCTGTCCCAAGGTGTACCTGTAGGCCATGGATAGGGCTGCGACTCCTAAGTTACATCTGAGCAAACAGCTGAGCTGTCCTGATAATTTAAGCATCCACAACCAGATGCCATCTAAGAGGCAAGTGGCACTGGCTCACAGTGATGTAGCAGCCATCAGCAAATGTTACTTTTGAGCTGAGACCAGAGTCTGCAGCCAAACCAACTGACAAAAATATCCCAAAAATAGCAGGCAGAGGGAGAAACTGCACAGTCAGGCTCTAGTTTCAGCTGAGAGATGGGGAAGTTCCTGGTGCTTGTCTACAGGAAAGCCTTTCCCACCTTACTGCTACCCGTAAGGAGATGTATGCCATTGCAATCCCACCTCAGCCAAGATACAGTGCTAATCACCATGAGGCCAAAGACCAGAGCTAATATTGCTCAGCATCGCACCTGAGAAGAGGCACCTAAAAGCATCAAAGCAGCCAAGAGTAACTTCCTAATCTGGTTGTGAACTGAGAAGCCATCACCCATGTTGCATATGAGAGCTGAGGACAGCAGGCTGAACCTGCTGGTCTCAGCAGTCTTCCCAACTTCAGCTACAGGCATAGAGGTTTAACAGTACATTGCAAGTGATCTATGGTGAACAATCAGGGTGAGGTCAGACCAGCTCCACCATGCAGACCCAGTTTAAATCACTCCCTAGTTGCCCCATGAAGAAACTAGGCAGCTTCACTATCAGATGTGTTTACCAGATCCTGAATGACTTCTTTAAATCTCTTCTGAAGCTTTTCTATTTATCCCATGCCTTCCTTGAAGTTTCAGACCTGCAATGCAGCAACAGTCCAACTAATGCAAATACAGACACGAGGCCATGTCCTCCAAGTTATTTTCATGCTTATTATTGCTGGAAAATATCTCTAATGGATGCAGTCAGTTTGTTTTGCTGGGATATTTCAAATGATGTCCGCTATCCATGTGACCTCTTCAATGTGTGAATGTACTTGTTCTTCAATTATCCTGCTGAGATTAGGACCAAATCACCTGTTTCAAATCTCTTTGGTTGATGAATAAGTCTTATCTATGCCAACTTCAGCAGACAAGTTTGCCTCTCCAAACTTTAACCTAACAAAGCTATTGCACTGTTTTCCTCTACCACCCAACCACACGGCCGTGATGAAGAGAATTCAGTTTAGACCTAGAGGGGAGAGTGCCAGAGGAAATAAGAGGTTCTGGATGCAATCCTGGGGCCTTGTAGCTTAACGTGAGTTCCAAGTTTTGTTTCCTTCAGTAACTTGCCTCTATAATTGTTACCCTGATATTTATATTTTCACTTATTAAACCTGTGTCACATAATAAAATGTGCTATAAATTAAAGGCAGAGTCAGAGTGTTTTCATCTGTTCTCTGCTTCGTGTCAGCTTCAGGATGTTGCATTATGGACCCTCTCCTTGTTTGCCAAGCCTCCTGCTCCGTTATGTCAAAAGACAAACTGGTGATATACTCCCTTGTTATTAACTGTTAATCTCTGATTTTTAAATTTTTTATTCTTTTTATTTTTTTAACACACAGTGGTCTGAAGTTGGAATTGGGGCTGCAGCACATTAGCAGCTGTTAACACATCTCTGTTAGCTTGTCCACTAGCCGTGGAGCACAGATTCCTTCTGCTATGCAGCCGAGCCGCCAAGCTCTGTTTCAAATGAAAGCACAGCTCAGCTTCAAAGTGTGCATTCAGAGAAAAGCTTCCTCAGCATCAAAGGTGTGGACAGGCCCTTACCAAGATGCACACCAGTCTTGACAGTTATGTCCCAGTGAGATTTTCCTAGGAACTAATCAGGATTTGCATGAGAGCAAGAAACCATGCAAAAAGCTTGCTAGGATTTAGATGCTGGATTTGAACTCCACATTGTCTGTTGACAAAGCACAGATTTCCACTCCCAGGTTCTGACTGCTGCTTTTCCCCAGATTTATGGAGATAAGTGACCGGCACAAACATTGCCCATGTCTGTGGGTGCCATTTTCTGTTTGTTTTCTTACACCTGAAGACCAAGACACGACTCATGTGAAGGTGGGGCAGAAAGGTAGCTGGCTTGGGTGGCACCTTGGGACAGTGGCTGTCTCAGCTTCTCAGAACTGTAGAAGCAACATGTACGTTAAGGAATCAGCACAGGGAAAGGAACTGTTCGTATTTGAGCGTTCCTGTATCACCACTAAAATCTCCACAATGTTTAGACAGGGTTACAACAGCAAAATTGACAGAAATTTCTCTGAAAGTTGGATGAAGTGGCCAGCTACCTGTAGGGAACTCAGGGGACCATGGAAGTAAATATTAGGATATCCTTGGTGATATCTGTCAATTAAGATCTTTTATTTGCTCACACCATATGTTTAGCTTGTATCCAAATTAAGATCTGAGCTCTAAATCAGCCTATGAGAGTCCTAAATCCATGCTGCAATAGCTCCCTACCCAGGCTTTGAAACCCTTGAGTCCTTGGGCCAGAGCTCTGAAGGGTAAGTTGACCATCTCTCTTTCACTTTAAAGAGGAGATGCAATATGGTTGAGAGGAGCTTGGGAAGCTGTTGTTAATAATTTCTTGGCTGCTGGCACTCAGCTGATATCAAGGTCCAGGAATGATGGGGAGAGAAAAGGAGGGGGTCTTGTCTCTACTTTGACCTGTTCCTAGGGTCCAGCTTTAGGTGATAGTAGCACCAAGACCTACAATTAATTACAGGGGAGGAGAGTGAGGACTTCTCCCTTACCATTCCTCCTCTGTCATGTCTCTGAGCTCTGTTCCAGCAACACAGATGATACCAGAAGCCAAGATTGCAGGGAGGTGCCCACCATAATGTGTGGGTCTGAGCTGGGCAGTTGGGACCTGTGCCTCACTGAAGAGTAAAGATCCATAAATTCATTGATAGCTTAATAGCTTCATAAGTGACATTTAATGTATGAAGAAGCTATGTCCATTGTGCATCACCTCTGAAGAGGCAGCAATATATACCTAAGAAGTGGCAGTTTTCTTCTGTTGTTGTAATTACTTAGCAAGTGAATATCTGAATCCATCGTCAGAATACGTACAGCTGTCTGAAGAACAATGTAGTTCTTCTCCTTCTTCAGTTGTCATCTGGCAATTTATATAAGGGGCCCATGATCATCTTCTTCTTCTTTCATATTTTCAGAGACCTAACAGGACAATGTAGTCTGCAAAGGTATTCAAAAGAGTCCAGGCTGTGAATCCAAGTGAGTAAATTGGATTCGTGAATTTCACCCAGGGCCAAGGACCTAAAATGTGAGAAGTTTTTCAACACAAATCCAACAAAATGTCTTTGTAAAGAGACACCTAAGCTCTATGTAAGCCATTTTTCATTTTTACTTTGAGAATAAAAACATCTATATAACTCAGAAAAGGCAAAACCACATCACCTGCGATATCTTGGTTACCATCATGATGTAAGACTGAGTGGTATTTAACAGTGATGGAAGAGGGAATGGGAGAAGAATCATCAGTATCAGCAGCACTGCTCACAGCCTTAGTCTTGGTGATCTGCAGGTTCTTCTTGCTGTTCTACCACCTCATGGTGCAGAGATCAGACACAGTGCCAAAACAGAGCAAAGGAGTCCCTAAGGTAGACAGAATACAGAAGTGACCAGTCCTGGGGAGGAAATTTTTTTCAGCGGTATCATTTAATGAGACCTAGCAGAGACAGATACTTTGTTAGTGGTTCTGGTTATCTTGGAGGAAGAAAGGGGTTTTTTTCTGTGGCAAAAAGCAATAAAAATGTGAAAGCAAGTTTCAAACAGAATGGGTGGCAGTGAAGGAATCTCATTCACCAAGTGTCTGTAATAAGACTATAGCATTGCAAACAGCTGATGTTGGAAGTGACACATAGGTGTAAGTCAGTGTTTCAGTGATGCCACTGACAGTGGGACATTTGATTCTGACCTGAAAAGCCACAGACCAGCAATGTAGTCATGGAATCACATGTTCATTCAGTTACAATTCCCTATCAAGCATGCATACACTAGGCAGGGTGAATTATTCTTTTCCATCCCTGCAAACATGGCCTCAGATCTGAGATGCAAGGGGTTGCCTCCTTTGCTGAAGCATTATTTTCAATGAAGAACCTACTCAATAAATGATACCCTTAGTTTCTGTCTACCTTACAGCCACTGCATGAGATATTCAGGGATACATGTCCAACTCATTGAAGTTCAGTGAATTTGATTAGAAACAACTGAAGGTAAACCAAATAATTTTATTGACTGCACAGGGAGCGAGAGGCAGCTGACTCAGTCTTAAATATGCTTATTCTGCAAGCCTAAGAGGACTGAAAGCCAGTGGCTCTAAATGTGTACAGGAATAAGCTTGCAGGCTAAGAAAAGGACATTTCCTATCAGCTTTTCAGTGTAAGAACCATGACATGAAACAGAAATAGCTGCCTCTGAATCAGCAGAAAGAATGCAATTGTAGCTTCAAATGAATCTGAGCAAGGGGGTGATGTGAATCCAGGATGCAGGGTATGGAGGAAGAAGGAGATGATATAAGAATTTACATTAAAGCCAGTTAAATGGACATTACCACAGCATCAGAGCTCTGCCTCTTCCAGTGCCCTGATTCCATCAGTAATCAGGAATGTGTGGTTTTAAATTTGTGAAAGAAAATTCAGCAGGTAGTCCTGTAATCACTGTATTTATGCACAGCAGAAGTGTGATGTTTCCAGGTAGAGCTTAATAATACCTACAAGAACAGGAGACAAATCTGAGCAACATGAGGCAATTAGAGACACTAGCAAAGCAGCAGGGAAGTTTAGGGTTTTGTTTTGGTTTGGTTTGTTTTTTTTTTTTTCTGTTCCTTTTGGTGCATTATTCTTCATCTATAAAATATAATAGGGAAATTCCTTCTCTCAGGGAATTTTTATGGAGAAATCTGAATGTGGTCTTGAAAGAAACTCCAAGTTTCCGAAAAACTAAAAAGAAATTATGGAGAAACCTGAGACATTCAAGTGCAGTAAATCAACAGGAGTTGATGATCTTCACCCAAGGGTATAGAAGGAAATGAAGTGTGAAATAGCAGAGATCTGAGTTTATGCAATAAGGGACCTTTCCAAGAGCCACTGAAATCAATGGAAAGACTCTCCATACTTTTCTGAAACCTGGATCAGATGTTCTCAAACAAATTTAGGAAAACAACAAGTACTCACAGGAAGGTGTATATCACCCTTTCAGGTCAGAAGTGGGAATCACAGTGGGGTGAGGAAAGCTGTATCAAGTTTGACCTACCAGATCAGGAGCAACCCAGATCATATGGGATGATACAGAAAGCTTTCTGTAATTACAGAGCTCCATCTCAGTCAGTGCAATACAGCTCTGCGTGAGTTGGCCCATAACACTGGGACTGACATGTAACACTATGAGCACAAAGCCAAATTCTGCTACCCACATGGCATGGTGAATACTCTCAGGATCTGGCCCATCTCAGTGGCACCGCTGTGTTTGCATGACTACAGGGTCTTGCAGCTCGGCTTAGCTCCCTGGCTTGCTAGATACAGTACATCTGAAAGCTGCTCTTTCTTCCCCGAAATCACTGCTGGCAATCATTTGTCACAGCTAAGGACAACATCTCCTGCTGCTTGGCGATAGGGCTTCTGCACAGACGATGCCTTATGGACAACTTCAAGTTTCCAAACCAGCATGAGTGCAGAGCACAGGCCAGGCTTCCCTTTTCAGACACTGAGAAGCAAACACTCCCAGCTGCCAATGATTTTACTTTATTGTCATTTAAGTTGGCTCCTTCTGCACAAGTCGCTGGCGGTCTCACAGTAGCAGGAGTTGAGTAATAATAGTATTTCCAGTATACTCACCTCCAAGCAATGCTTTAGAGGAGAGACTGCTGGGAGAACAGGATGAGGATGGTTTGTATTGGCTGTTCCTTCTCAATTTCTCATCAGACTGTGATTCAAACTAGCATCAAACTACAAGCTCCATCATTCACATCCCCCCTGCAGATTTTCCATGTTGGCTCCTCAGCAAGTGGGACGAGACTACCATCCATCAGTCCTCAAAGGTGCTGAGAGGGCCCTCTCATCTTGGAAATTCTGAAACAAAGTCATCCACCAGCTTTTCAACAGTGCCATGTCTTTACTACACAGGGTTTGGGAAGTGATATGTTTTTCCCCGAGAAGATTGCTCCAGGAAGTTTGCAAAACCTAGACTATGAGGTTTCACTCAGCTAAATACAGAACATTCCTTCTCCCTGAAGCTTTCCTCATACTCAGAGAAATGCAAAGCAAATCAAGAAAAGTATCTGGAAGCGGGGCAATGTCACAGAGCTCCAAAATCACCCCTGATGTAATCAATGTGCCATCTAAACCAGCCTGTAAATATAGTCTCCGAGTGCAGAGATTCATTGCTCTTCTCCATTTGCTTCTTTGAGCTTGTAAAGAGATCGTCCCCAACCTCCATCCTCTTCCTTATCATTCATTGGCCTCTGCATTTCCAAAACACTCCCATTTCTAACTTGGAGGCAAAGTTACACTGTTGTGGAGCCAGAACACCTGGAGAATGTGGTGTTTATCAGAGTTCTCTGAAAGCAGCTCCTCACTCGTGATGCTTACCCTAGCCTTGCTTGCTTAGATTCAAAGGAACACCATGGTGTGTCACCTGCTCTGTGATCAATCCCGGCAAAAAGATGCACCAACCAGTTCCATCTGCAATGCAGTGCAACAGAACAGGAAGGGACTGGCGAACTAAATACATGGAAGAAATAAAGCCATGGGGAAAAGGGAGCAAAGGCAGAAGGTGACTGTGTTAATATATTGCTTACCAAAGGAAATAAAGACTAATGATATGGTCCCACCTGGAAGCAAGGGGTGTTGTATGGATTACCAGGGGATGTCTGACTAGGTTTTAATGCTCATGACAAGAAAACTGGGAGAGAAGGATGAAATTACCATTATTTCCTCAGTTTTTTATTTTGTGGCTGAAAATAGTTTTATGAGACAGTGCAATGAAAGATCAGCTATTGCTTTTGTTAGTTTGATGATAGCTTTTTACTTCATAACAAAAAAGGGTAATGAAATTTTACACCACTAGATACAGTCTTAGAGTTTCCAGGATTTTCTGGACAAAATTGCTGTGCCTGTGTGACAAGAGAAAACAAGAGACTTCATGAAGTCCACTGGGAATTAGGATGACTTACCTGTTTTCCACACAACCTGCTCTTTTCCCAGCAGTGCCGCAGCCAGCAGCTTCTTAGGAACCCTGTTCTGGGACAGGACTTCACAAAACATTTAGGTGCTCACATGCCTTTATATGAAATCATCAACCAGGCAGGAATAGAGGGCATGTAGCTGAGTTGTGAAGGGGAGCATACCAGTCAATACAAAATGATGAAAGATGGAATTATGTGAAATCGTGTCCCCAAAGACTGGGCCACCAACAGTTATATTCCTCTGTGAAGCCCTGATTCACAGGCTGAATTCTCCAATTGCCTCCTTGTCTGTACCTAGTTTTAGGAGACTTCATCCCAGATATATCCGGATTCTCTTCCCAGAAGCTCTGTCTGGGAGGTCAGAGGATTGTGTACATCTTTGCAGTGTAATTTTGAACCCATAGAAATATGGCACCTGCCTTACTCCTTGGATCATAATGGAGGGGGGGTGCAGTATGCAGTTGATAGTCTGATACTTCCCACCTGGGAAGTGGGATACCTGGATTCATCTACCATCTCAGTCTTTACAACTTCAAAGCCACCCATCTCACCTACCAGAACAAAGTCCTGACCAACAAGTTATCATCTACACCATGCAACAGAGATAGGCCAGAGACGGCAAGAGGGAGAGACCTGTCCTTCATGCTCCCCTATGACAGACTGCCAAAGAATTAATGCACTAGCTCTTCTTACATTAAATAGCTATTCAAATTCATCCAGACTTTCCAGGTGGGACATCCCCCAGATAGACCCACCAAGATCAAATACATATAGTCTGCTTTTTTTGTCAGGACAGCCTTTGGATAGACCCACCAAGAAGATTTCCCCAAAGCCAAGGTCTTCGGGATTACAGGGTCTGTAGCTGTAGGGCAGGGAGTGATGCCAAAACTTCCAGACAGTCTCTTCTGGAGCCAAGAGCCTGCAAGAGTAGATATAATCTGGGCTGAGCTCCCAGGTCCACAGCAGGAAGCCTGGAAGCTCAGAGAAGCCCTGCTAGAGCCAGAGCTCTCCAAGCACGCTGGTTCCCTGATGCAAGCCTGCAACTCAGAGCCTGGGCCAGGGTAACAGTCTCTAAGGGCAAAGAAACCAAGCCCAAATGTAACTTGTCCTCTTCAGGACCTAGCGAGACCAGTGCATTAGGAGGTGATATGCCAGCAAGACGATGACAGTTACTAACAGGGTTTCAAATGGTTTCTTCTCCTAACACTTGCTGCAACAAGAAAAATCTCTATATCAAAAGAGCCCGTTTCTTTTCATAGCCATCCAGCTTTGGGACTTCTGCAGGTAGAAAATTATTAGGAATTCAAAATGCTTTTTGGTTTATATCCAGCATAGAGGGAAATCAAATATAAAAAATAAATAAATTATGGAATTGGAAAAGAGGAAAAAGGAAAAAAAAGAAATGCTTAAAATTGTGAAACATTACCTTTTGCCAGAACAGTATTGCTCTAGGCACAGATGGAAGGAATTGGCTAATTCGAACAAAACGGGTTGGTTTTTTTGTTTGGGTTTTTTGGGGGGTTTTTTTGAAGGGGTTTGTTTTGGGTTTGTTTTTTTTTAACTGTATGTTTCTGAATGAACTGATATAGTACTCCAAAGACAGAAATGTGGACTCTATTCCTTACTGGTGCATGTGAGAGCAGTTCCAGTGACTGCAGGCAGGATTTCCCCCAAAGCAAATTATTCAAAAATGAGTGCGAAACCCATCAGTTAAATTATTCACAACTACAGTCCCTGCTTTATTAGACTGTTAAAAAAAAAAAAAAATAGAAAGACTAATTTATTTTAACCAATCACAAATTCAAATCACTTTGCTGGAAAATGATATGCAAACAGCTCTAGTCAGCCTTAATAAGGTTTGGGAGGAAAGCCAGGCATTGATTTGGTCTCTTGGAGCTCTGATATCATGCTGGCTGCTGTGCAGTGGTTATAGGAGTCAGAGATGCAGCACGCTGGCTTTTTTCAGAAATCTCTGCCAGTGGAGGAGACAGATGCCTTTTGGACTAACACCCACTGAACTCTGACATGCACACACACACACACGCACAGAGGGGTGTTTATTCACTTGTCCTCAGCTCTGTTGTTAGGAGGACACATTCACACTCTCCCTGCTTGTTTTATTAAGTCTGACATGTACAGACGCAGAGCTTGGAATGTTGCAGAAAGTGGCTTTTCAGATAAGGTGAGTCCTTCCCGCTGAGCTCTATGTGAATTTGGTGGCTTGTCCATTCCCTCATCAAGGGGGAATTAATAACAGTGACTGATGCAAAACGCGACCAAGCAGGCAGTACAGGCCACCCTTGGTGTTTTTCTGTTTAGAAGTTTTTCCTTCCCATTCTTTGACAGGTCTCGACTGCAGTGAAAAATTACATCTTTAATTGAAATACAGGCTCCACTAGCAGGAAAAAAAAATAAAGGAGATCTTGTGGGACAAACACAATACTAGGAGGCAGGAGATATTAGTTTAGGTTCTGGCTTTCCTACAGCCTGCCTGTATGATCCCTAACAATTCATCTGATACCTCTGTGCTTCTGTTCTCCTGGTAAATGAGAAAAACAAATTGCAGACTTCCTTCCTCTCTTGAATTCATTTAGCCTGCAAGACTCTTTGGGGCAGCCAGTGGCTCCTATTACATGTAGATACAGGGCCTTCCCCAACAGGTTGCAAACTCAGAGAAGATTCCTAAATGCTACCATAATAATGAGTCATTTATCCCCAAACTCCCCAAACAGGTTATTGGAGTCAATAAATAAGGGCAAGACTGACCTTTACTGAAAGACGAACTTTCTGAAGCTTTAAAAATCAGAGCATGCCAAAAGAAGAATGTCAATTCTGCTCCCTACAGAAAGATAGACAATTTTCTCCACTTTAGAGATCAAAAACTGAATAGGAAGAATAAGTGATAGCTAACCAGTTCTCAGTTCCCTGTGGAGTGTCTGGGAGTTAAATGCTAATCTCTGTTACAGAACTCTTACTAACTGTTTTCTTCTTTCTTTTTCAAGATTAAAAAAAAAGCCAAACATTTTCCTCAGATTCACAGTAAAGTCAGAAGGAGAATGAAGTGGTTTTTTCCAGTCCTTCAATTATTTTTTTTTTTGTTGAGAAATATTTATAAATTCTAAATTCGGTCAATTGCAGGTCACTTTTGTTTAAGGAAATGCTTATGTATCAACCACAGGGCTACTCTTCTCCTATTACTAAATGAGATTGCAATTAAAAGAAATGCAGTTTAAAATGTCTTACCTCATAGCATAGTATGTGTATATTCAGTGCATGTGTATACATATACTGATATATATATATTCTCTAACTGTGAACTGCAAATATTTATCAAACACACTAAATATTGTAAATGAGTACAGCTCCAGCACTTTTTCCAGAGACATGAATAACCCTTACAGAATAATATACATGAATCTTGCCTGTATGTTTATATTTCTCCTGTATATTAATTTCCTGAATAGGGCATCATCTCTGTCAGAGTTACAAAGCATCTTTTACACTCCTAGGTTCCACCATGCACGTTACTATAATGTGGTCAGGAACTATGAATTTTTTAGGTACCATTCAGGGGGCATTTTATATGCATATTTCATGAGAGGAGGGGGTGGGAATAATATTCTTGGCAGACACTTGCCAGGATATGGATGGGATTCAGGAGAAGATGGCTTTTCATATAAGTAGTCAACTCCACTCAATTTAAACCGTGGCTCTTGGGAAGCATTTAAAATACAGAGCTTAAATGGAGCTGCACTGTAAGCAGTACAGAGCAAACTAGCCAGAGTGTGTGTCTATGTATATATATTTATATATAGCCAGATGCTCAAGGTCAGACTCACAGAGCTAGCCATTTGGGGACTGAAACTATGAAGCAGTTTGCTGAGACAACTCGTTGTTCAGATCTGCTTACTCCTAAGAGGCTGCTTGATACTAGAAGTTGTCCTTGGGGTAACCTATGGGATCTAAGTCACTGCTGTAACACCAGTGACAAGGCACATCAGAGGAGCTCAGGCAGCAGATGCAGAGAAAATAATAGTGCAAGTTACTTGGGGATTAAAGTGTAAAAGGAGTTATCCCTGTACAGCTGCTCAGAACCTATCACACTGAGACATCATCTTTCCCAACGAGCTACAAAGCTCTTGTCCTTAAAATGGTGCACACACTGTTATGAGCACAGACATAAGTGCAACAGTCCATTTGTGTCCAGAGTCAATGTCTCATGAGCAAAATTGCAGGGAAAAATACCTTCATCAAGTAGGCTCAGTGACAGCAGTTAGGAGTACCTGGTGCATGGCATCAGGCAGTCAGGGCTTGGGGATGACACTGAGGGCACTGAACGACCAAGAAAACTCATCTTCTTAAGGTAATCAGTGGAAACCAGAGACATGGAGAGGCATACACATTACATCACAAGAATGGAGGGAATTACTTCTAAGGACATTGCAAGGCTACAGGAATCCTGATAATCAGATCCTCCTTATCTCCATTATGGTCCTGTCCAGACAACTTCCTATTCTTCCCTAGGCACTTGGCTCTTGGCCTGGCCACAAGGAGGCTCATCTTTGCTTTTTAGACCATTTACTATGCAGTCAAAAGATGGAAAGCAATGAAAAAGCTTGGCAGTCTGAGTACATTACTAGAAGATTTTGGAAATAAGTAATTGGCGGATGGTTCCTAAGCCTGTATTCATCCCACCTCACTTTAGGCACACAGTGGAGCCACAAAAATTAGTAGCGTAATTGCCTTCAGCTCCTCTATAATCAGAGTAAAGAGGCAAGCAGTAACAGAGGTGATATATCTCTTAAATGAACTGGAGATTTTCTCTCTCTTTATTAATTATAGTGGAACATTTCTGTCTTTCTGTGATCTTTGCTGATTTCAGCCTTCTTGGACTTCCCCAGTCCTGCCAGGAAGTACATCTTGTATGCTCTGAGTTATTTCTCTTGAGATTTTTCTCTCTCAAATCCTTGGATTTATTTTCACCTTTTCTCCAGTCATCACCTTTATTTCATTAATGGTCTGGATCTAACCCAGCCCTTTCCTAACTCTGTTTGGCCAAATCTAGTCTAACCGTTGTTATAAAATTCAACTGTAATTTTTGTGTTGGACAGTGATGGTTTATCAGATCTACTTTGTCCAGTTGATTTCCCAGAAAGAACTTGGGATTTAAAACTCTCTGTTAGTAAAAGGCTGAATAAACTACAGGTCATCCACATATTCTTACATTTTTGGGGTAGTTTTTCACAAATTCACTTTCTAAAGATGGTGAAAGCAAGTTCATGAGCAGTGAACAGCTAAGTGTACCATTAAAATGGGCTGCTACCATTAGTCCTGTAGCACTTCAGCTTGCTGGTGAGCACTCCCTCTGGGAGCAGTCAGAAACCAGAAATCATCTGCCTTGGGACCAGTCAGTCATGCCTGCATCCAATACTGTCACCAGTCCTGCTGAGAAAGAGGCCTTGTCTTCACTAATTTCATGATGTCACCATTAGAAGAGTGGGAAGCAGTATTTCCATGAATAATAATATACCATGAAGGGCAATCAGTGCTCAAGAACATCCTTGATCTTTGGCCAGCCAAGCAACCTAAAGAGCTCTCCTCCTCATTGCACAGGAAAACAAGTTATTGATTTGCACATTGTTACAGAGGGCAGTTCGTAATTACAATTAGGCCACTGTGAAAAGTCAAAGCATTCAAATCATGTGAGAGCTTTCACCGTTGCAATCTGGTGTCCATATGTTCAATGACAACTCAAGCAGACTGCTTTAATTTTTCCATAGTTTTTTCTCTGAAGACTCAATATCATTTACCCCTTTAAATATGTCAGCTCTGTGTTTTTGGATATGCAGCCCCGTATTGTCTTTCAGAAGGCTAAGTTAAAACACAGCACTGTATTTTGATGCACTATAAAATGAGAAAACCTCTCTTTTCGAAAAATAAGACATGACAATCACCATTATATTGTGAGATGTTCCCACAAACTCATGTGTTTCAACCTGTACATAGGTTGCTTCAGAATCTGAGTTTCTTTAGTAGATTTTGAATAAGAGTAGCTAAAAAGTACTTCTGGCTGATTGCTAATCTAGGGCACTGAATGCATCCTTCAGGTATTTCCAGACATCATTCAAATATTTCTAGCTTAAAGGTTTAGTGTTTATGTTCATCTTTGGTTTGGTTAAGAAAATTAAAAAAAAAAAAACTAACTAAAAGTTTCCTCCTGAAATGAGTTAAAAGTGGTTGGTTTTCATCAGTGAAGATAGGTGCTTATTCCCTCTTATGAAGGAAAAGGAGTTGTATGAGTGAGAGTGATGGAGGCTCAAGTGTAAATGGGCTTCTGTTGACCTGGAGTATATTTACTCTAAAAATTAGATGTAGTTTTCAAATTTTCAGATGGCCAAGGTCTGAAACCATCTTACAGTGAGAATGGTAGCAAATAATTTTGTGGTTTTAAGGGGAAGGATAATCATATTATGAAAGGGTTGAGACTTTTCCTGACAGAAAGGACAGGATCCTTTAAACCCTGCAACACACGTGGTAGCTGCCTCCTTTTGTAGGCCATGGGAATGGAGAGACTCCTCCAGGGCACTGGTCCTCTCAGACTAAGGTAATGTCTAAGATGGGCTTCAGAAATCACTTCCTAGATATACTGGTTTCTTTCCACTGTCTATAAAGTGAGTCTAGCGTGACTAGGTTAAATGGGAAGAGCTACACCAGCAGATTGAGAGAGGGGATTCTACCACTTTACTCTGCTCTGGTCAGACCTCACCTGGAATATGCGTCCAGCTCTGGAGCCCTCAGTGCAGGCAGGACATGGACCTGATGCCACGGGTCCAGAGGAGGCCACGAAGATGATCAGGGGTCTGGAGCACCTCTCCTACGAGGACAGGCTGAGGGAGATGGGATTGTTCAGCCTGGAGAAGAGAAGGCTCCAGGGAGGCCCAATAGTCACTCTCCAGTACCTGAAGGGAAGCCTGGAGAGGGCCTGTTTACAAAGGCCTGCAGGGAAAGGACGAGGGACAATGGGTTTAAATTAGAAAGGAGTGGATTTAGATTAGAAATAAGGAGGAAATTCTCTACCATGAGAGTGGTGGAGCACTGGAACAGGGTGCCCAGGGAGGTGGTTGAGGCCCCATCCCTGGAGACATTCAAGGTGGGGCTTGACAGAGCTCTGAGCAACCTGCTCTAGTTGAAGATGTCCCTGCTCTCATCAGGGGGGTTGGACCAGATGACCTCTGGAGGTCCCTTCCAACCCAGACATTTCTATGTTTCTATGTTTTTATATGAATCCCATCAATGGGGAAATACTTAATTTCTTTCTATCAGAGAATACAACTTTTTACCCATATCCAAAGATTGAAGAAAACCACATTTTGTCTAAGATGTGGAGTACAAAGTAGAACTGAAGATATCACGTATTACAGAAGAAAATGCATCTTAGATTGTCTGAAAATCACTGAAATACATCAAATTCATCAGTTCTGTTTTGGACCTTTCTGCCCTGAATTTCTGCAGTTTCCAGATACCTCCACAGGTGTCCTACAGTGCTCATACCCCAGGTCCCTTGCTTGCAATGCTAGCCAGCTTTTCCTCAGCAGTACATCACTCAGTGAATCCAGTAGGAAGCAGGAAAACAAACACCATTTTTTGCACATGTTTTTGAATCACATCCCAGTGAGGATCTTCTATTGCCTTTATGATCTACATGAGCAAAGCTGAGATAAGGTCATTGAAAGGATAAGAAAACAGAAATTATTAATTTATGCCAACCTAAAAACCCCAGCAATTTAAAGTGGGATGAGATCAGGGACACATACTTTAAATGGAAGAGATTTTTTTAGTGATCTAAAAGCCTTAATTAACAATAAAGGGTAGAGCCTTAAAACATATCAGACCCCATTCGAATGGGCAAAATATTAAAAACTTGCCAAGTTCACCATCAGTTGCTGAGAAACTAAGAGGAGGAAGTATCAACAATGTGAGTTTAGAGCCACTAAAGGATCAAAGAGCTCTGAACTAGTCCTAAAACTCAGTTCCTCCAGCTCGACTCCTGTCAGAATCTGTTTAGAGAGTTATGTTACATGACATCTCTTTAGTACATCACTAGCTCTTCATACTGATGGACTTCATGACATGACAACCCTCTCTCCCTGACCCAGAAAAAAAAAAGAGATAGTACTTAATATAATTTTTAACATAAATTAGAAGTGTCACCTATTTCATGAGGCCTCAGTCTTTCAAATACTGAAAAAACGAAGCCGAAACGTTGTTCTCCTGAAATCTCTAATTATATAACATTGTAGAATCATAGAATCATTAGGGTTGGAAAGGATCATCAAGCCTAGCATCTATCTATCCATTAGACCATAGCCTCAAGTGCTAGGTCTACTTGTTTTTTAAACATCTCCAGGAATGATGACTCCACTACCTCCCTGGACAGCCTGTTCCAGTGCCTAACCACTCTTTCAGTGAAGAATTTCTTCCTAATATCTAATCTCAACCTCCCCTGATGCAGCTTGAGGCCATTTCCTCTTATTTTATCATTAGTAATTTGGGAGAAGAAACCAACACCAGCCTCGCTACAATCTCCTTTTAGGTAGTTGTAGAGAGCAATAAGGTCTCCTCTCAGTCTCCTCTTCTCTAGACTAAACAACCTCAGATCCCTCAGCCTCTCCTCATCAGCCAGGCTTTCCAGACCCTGCACCAGCTTCACTGCCCTTCTCTGGACCCCCTCCAGCACCATAATGTCCTTCTTGTACAATGGTGCCCAAAACTGGACACAGTATTCAAAGTGCTGTCTCATGAGTGCCAAGTACAGGGGCACGATCACCTCCCTACTCCTGCTGGTCACACTATTTCTGATCCAGGCCAGGATGCTGTTGGCCTTCTTGGCCACCTGAGCACACTGCTGGGTCATGTTAGGCTGGCTGTCCATCAGGGTCCCCAGGTCCCTTTCAGTCAGGCAGCTTTCCAGCCACTCCTCCCCAAGACTGTAGTGTTGCCTAGAGTTGTTGTGACTGAAGTGCATGACCTGGCACTTGGCCTTGTTAAACCTCATCCCATTGACCTCAGCCCATCACTCCAGCCTGTCCAAATCCCTTTGCAGAACCTTCCTACCCTCAAGCAGATCGACACTCCCACTTAATTTTGTGTCATCTGCAAATTTACTGAGGGCATATTCAATCCCCTCATCCAGGTCATCGATAAAGATATTAAACAAGACTGGTCCCAAAACTGAGCCTTGAAGAACATGACTTGTGATTGGTCACCAACTGGACTTAACTCCATTTACCACCACTCTCTGGGCCCAGACATCCATCCAGTTTCTAACCCAGCCAAGAGTCCACCTGTCCAAGCCATGAGCTGCCAGCTTCTCCAGCAGAATGCTGTGGAAAAAATTATGATCTACTCTGGCATGGATAAGCAAATTGCATTCCTGATCTCCTCATGTGAAGCCCAAGAAACCCATGGAAATAGAAGAACCTGCTCCTGTATTATCATAATGAATTACATTTGTTAAGCCTGCTTTAGCAAATTAATTGATTTGGTATGATTTAGAAGGACAAAATTTTCCACTTTCTTTTGGCATTTTACCTCAATACCCCTTCATCAAAAAGATTCACAGAGAGCAGAGGAGTTAAAATGAAGGACAGCGGAACTTGCCTCTCCTCCGGCTTCCCATCCCCTGCAAAACCAAGGGCTATTCTGCATGTCAACGTCCCCTCTCCCACCCCCAGCCTGAAATACTATGAATAAGGACCACAGTTCTCTGTTAACTCAGGAATGCCAGATATGAAACCACAATCAAGCTTCAATCTCTTCAGCACAGCAAGCTCCACATGCCAATCTACATGTTTGTTGAAAAAAATGATTCTGCTGGAATAAGTTTCTATTATAAGCCCTCACTGTATACATTTTTTGGAGTTAGTGTATAATTCCTGCACCAGAACCCAATATCTTTTCTGTTTTACAACTGCACATAAATACAACTGCCTTCCATCTAAAAAAAATAAATATTCACAATGTCTGTTCAGTTTGCCTTCTCGCAGCATCTCTTTCCCTCTGCCCAAACATAATCGCACTTTCTATACCCCGATCACTCATTGGGGGGGAGAGCCAAACAAATCTCACATTCATAAGCTCGGATGACAGCCACCCTGAGCCATAGGAATAGCACTGAATTTATTGGAGCCGTTAGCGCAGTACAAAGCAACCGGAGTAAACAGCGACTTCCAAAAGAGGCAAAGTTATTTGGAGTGGCTCCAGCATGCAAATGGCAGAGACATTGATAGCTGTAGCAATTATTGCTTCCTTTCTCCACACCCTTTTCCTTTTTGCACTTTGGCCAAATGAGTTTCTCTGCAGATGCTGGAGGCACTGGGATCTGCTGAAAATTATGGTGATTTCTACGTTCACCCTTGGGTTTTTCAGTGCAAGAATGACAACATTTCTAACTTACTCATCACCATAAATTCATGGTGGGAATATTGTTTGGCCCAATAATTCGTTTGCTGGGTCTTGGTTTCTTCTTGGAAGTGGTGAAGCAGGTTATCTGACCAAGTGATTTGTGAGCTAATCCTTGTGTGTGTGAAACAAATAGGATGAAGGCCAATTTGCCTGGAATTAATTAAAAAAAAAAAAACCAAAAAAACCAAACCCTGAGCTCCCACAAATATCAGCTGAGCCCAGAAAGATGACTTCAAGGTTAAAGCACAAAATTGGAAAATAGGATAATTATAACTGTTGGTAGCATTGTTACTGCCCTTAGCAGCCTCACACCCAAACCAGAAAGCTGTTACAACAAAGAATTGTGTGAAGACTGAACAGAAAAATAGTCCTTGCCCCAAATAACACACGGTTTTATGCAAGAAACAGATTAACAGGGAAAGTACAGGGACGCAGTGAGTAGTTGTTAGCCTGAACAAAACAAAATGACTCCAGCATCACTTTCTTCTTCCATCTGTCTGATTTTTTTTCACTATAGCGGACCTTTGGGTCAGGCTGTCTCTCTTTCTATGCATTTATACAGCTCCAAGCATCGTCTCTGTTCTGATGGAAAATTTGGGGAAGCTTTCAGCAAGTTTCTAAGTGAAAGGTATGCAAATGGATAAGACAGTCAGCCTGGCCTTGATTGTGATCTTTATTCTTGTGTTAAATTCATATGTACATGGGATAGTTCCATATGTTTCCAGTCAGCCCTCGGACATAGGATTTTATGCTGAGAGGAGCAGGAGGTTGCAACAGTAAAGTGTGCTGCAGCTGATCCTTTTGGCTTAGCTGCTGAAACTGTTAGGTTTCTTTTGTGCTAAGAGAGGAGGAAAGCTGGCCTGGTGTGACAAGCTAAAAAATTCTTTGATTTGTTGCTTTGGACACAGATCTGAGTGTGAACCAGTGGGCTGAGCATGAACCAGTGGGCTGAGCACTGAATCAAGACCTGACTGATAATGTTTAAGTTTCTAGCTGTTGTTGATATCTCTGAGGAGATTTGGCAATGCACATGCACATTCCCATGGTGTTTTTCCCTAACTGGTATTTCTTGCAGCGTGGTCTTGCAGCAACCGAGACAGCCCTAAGCCAAGATCTGTTGCACAGATAAATCTTTGCAAAAATTCCTGGGTCAGACACAATTGCTTCATGGATCAAAGAACATACATGCATTTATTATCCGCCTTGTAACACATTAATTGCCATTCTAAAAATCATCAATAGAACCACAAAATGTTGTGAACAATGACAATGTAGACATCTCATTCCTAAAATTGTCATAGAAAGTATATGGCACCACAAAATCCTGTAACACAGTAGCTTAATTCAACCTTAACTCATAGAGTATTTTAAGGAAGCACACTGGATATAATTATCAACTCCACAGCAGGCTTCAGTGACAGTTGTGGTCTTGCATCAAAGACCAGCCTGTCAACTTGTTCCAGGTTAAAATCCAGTGTTGTGTAACCTGGTACCTAGAGGGGTGAGACAGTTGATAGAGGCAGAACAGAAGGTTTCTGCATCAAAAGGGTCATCAGCACCTGAACCACTGTGAGGCACTAGGCTCATTTTATACTTTTTCCCAGACTGAAATTTTATATGGTTTATCTGTCAGCAGGGGATATTTCAACAGCAAAATCAAACTGATCCTTCCTGAAGAGGTCAGCTCAGATGCAGATCAGCTAGCCATCAACCACTGGTTTTATTCTCTTTTTAAAACTGGTTTTAAACATAATATGTCAGGATTTGTGACTTCGAGGGTTTTCTTCCAGCGTAGGAAGCTGCCGTCTGTAATTCTCAAAGCTATTTATCAGCCAGATAAAAACCAGAGGTTTGACCACATAATATCATCCGGAGATGTTGCCATCAGCATGTTGGCAGTCTTCTGGCATCATCCTCACAGGCTGCAGAAACAGTTGATAACAAGTCCCACAATAAATTGTCACCTAAGGAGAAATTCTTGCAGTGACTGGTGACTAACTTCAGATGAGATACACCTTTCAAGCATCTGTTTTATCCCCCAGAACTGTAATGGGAAGGTGGCTCAGATGCCAACATATACATTGTGAAGCTATAAAGTCAGATGAAATGAATTTCAGGCTCAGGGTAAGATTGACTTGTTGCTTGCTGTGAGTAGTCCTGAGGGCCTCCAAAGGCTGAGAATTCATGACAATATGGGTTTGTATGTGCAACCATGACATCCTCAGATGGGTGCATGGGCCTTGGAGTCCTAAGTGCACTCAGCAGGCCTATGTCCTCCATGGTACACCCAACCCTGTCCTTTTCACATCCCAGATTACTTGTCCCATATATCCCCTCAAGGTAGTCCTGCTCTCAACTCTCAGTAGCTTTTGTCACAGTCTCAAGCCATTCCTTTCTTCCTCTTAGGGCTCTTGGTAGTCTGTAATCCTCGCCCAGCCTCCTGGTAGTCCTCTTAGTTTTGTTCCAAGATGTCCTGTTTCTCTTTATTCTTAAATCTTGTCAACAAATGAGGCTCAGAATTTCCTCTCCTAGTTCCTTTACCTGTGTAACTTCTTTTTTTTTTTCTTCTCCTAAAAGATCCATTCGTCCCCTTTCTTCATGTCAGAGCCCCAATGGATCTCACACTAAGTGTTTTTTCATATCTAAGATTCTTGTACTAATCTGTTCTTCATCTTTCCATTCAGCCTCAGATTATGTTCTCTTTTCAGTTTAGTACATTAGTCTCTTTGCCAAGCCTAAAATTCACACAAAAAAAAGCAAATTCCCTCTCTCCTTCCACTTCTTCTCCCTTCTCCCACCCACAGCTTTACTCTCAGAAATACTATAACTAGCCTTGCTAAAGCTTAAAAAAGAGATTCCAAAATTTATCTTCCAAGAGGTGAAGTATGACAGTAGTATAAGCACCAGAAAGGAAGGTCATAAAGGTCAGTCAACTTACAAGTGGTGGTACGTGACTTAACTAGTTACATAAGGGGTAGTGGTTTAAACTAAAAGAGCGTTGATTTAGACTAGATATGTTTTCATAACAAAGGTGGTGAGAGCCTGGCCCAGGTTGCCCAGAGAGGTCGTTGATACCCCATCCCTGGCACCATTCCAGGTGAGGTTGGCCGGGGCTCTGAGCACCCTGCTCTAGTTGCAGATGTCCCTGCTCAGTGCAGGGGGGTTGGACTAGAAGACATTTGAAGATCCCTTCCAACCCAAACTACTCTATGATTCTATAACAACTCCACAAGCATTGCAAGTACATGCACATACACAGAGCCTGATGTTGCTAAACAGATTTAGGAAAGATGGCTGAAAACAACCTGACTGGCTTTAGACCTGCAGGTGTTCAGGCATAATTTTAAAGCCACCTTTTACATTCTTGCAAGAGGAATTGTTTTAATCAAACCATTACTGCAAGAAATAAACACGTCCTTTAACCACTAAAAGGTGTCTGTGCAGTTTGTAAAATCACAAGCACCTTGAATCCATTTGAAATTCTGCCTTCATTGTGTTTCCCTTCAACAAAGTAGTTGCTGAGTTAATGGGCAAGGTCATAGTCAGTCTAGGCTAGCATGGTGGAATGTGAGAGGCTACTTGATCAACAGTAGGCAGCTTTTCAAACTGTATCTCAGGCAAGATTTCCATTGAAAATTCCACTTTACATATTTATAAACCCCATGTGCTGTCACTCCATTCACAAGTATTAAATTTTTCATGCATATTAAAAAAATATATAGTTTTGCCTTTACAAACAGCAATACTTATAACTATGTGCTGTTTTTATTGCCTAGCTCCTGTCACATCCATTAAAATCTGAAAAATATATCAATTTATACTCATTTCAAGGGAAAACTAGTGCAAATTAGGAGTAGAAAGGATGAGCAGCACACGTGTCCAGGTTCACTTTACACTGGACTGTTGTTAAGAAACTTTGTTCTGTTGACAACAGACATTGCCCCTTCCTTTCTCAGTTCCAAAAGCCCATGACTCCCAATAATAAATTACTCCCAACCACAAATGTTTGGGCTTAGTGTAGGAATAACCAAGCAAAGTTCTGAATATCCCTTTATACCAGAAGATCATTTATGTTGAGCTGTTCCTCATGATTTCCAAAGCTAAGAGACAAAGTAGAATAAGTATGTTCCCATCTCTCAGCTTCAATGTAAATTTAGGGACAAACTCTCATGAAACAATAAAATTCCTTATCCAAAAAATTCCCTTAGGTTGATTCCATGGGAATAAAAATAAAAAGAAAGAAAAAATATAAAATCTTTATGAAATTTCAGGCTGCAGCAGCCTATTGTGCTGACCACTGTCATGGAGTAATGTAGTTTGAAAGGGACAATTACTGAAAGGGTATGTCACCGAAATGCATCTTGTTGTCCAGGCTGTCAAGTCCCTACTGAATAGCATCCCTACCTTCCATTATACCAGTCCCTTTCCCTAGTTTACTGTTATCCATGATCTTGCTGATGTGCTCTCCATCCCATCTTCAAAGTCATTAATGATGATGTTCAACAGTATCACTATTCCACTATTGACCCCTAAAGAAAACCTCTAGGAACTGGTCACCAACTGCACTTCCTGCTGATGACCATTATTCCGTGAGCCCAGTGGTCCTGATAGGTTTTTTTCCACCTACCTTGTAGTTCATCCATCCAGTTCACATCTCTCTGAATTTACTGTCATCTCAGCATCACTGCTTCCTTTTGTTCCCTGTCTCTCCGTCCACCTGTCATCTCTTCTGCTGTATTTAGATAAGCTTTCTGCAGAAGGTTCTGTCTTCCTGTTCCATGCTTTTACAGTGCTTAGCACAGTGATACACTAGCATGAAATTACAGCTTCTGAGAAGTAGAACAACAGCAACAACAAGAATAAAAATTGCTGAGTCTGGTCTCTTTTGTATTGCTTTAGGAAAAATTGTTGAATTTTGGTTTTTTTGTAATGCTTTAGAAGAACTAGAAAATAGAGCTTTGAGATAATACAAACCAGAGCAGCAACAGTTAGTTCAGCTCATATCCAGACTTCTGAAGCATTCAAAGTTATCAGATACTCACCTTGCCTGTTGTAAAGATGCTTGGCATCCTAAGAAGTCAGGAGCTGGCTTTAAATTACTTGGGATGTCTTTACCTCTAGAATTTTCTGTTATTTTTCCATATGTACATCTGAGAAACATTAACACATATCTTTGTACCTGTCAATATCAAGGTCTGACACTGAGTTGTACCAGAAGAAAGTTTGTTAGTGAACTTTTTTTCAGTTCATTGAGGGGAAATTCCTGAAAGGTTGAGTAGTTCCCTGCTCAGTTGCTGGCAGCCCACAATAAGCAAGTGACAACTCTGGGTAGTATTGAAGGAAGAAGCCAGATCAGATGGTGCTCACCTGATGCTCCAGGTCCAACATGCTGTTTGGGATGACACCCTTTGCTTGGCAAACCCAAAATTCAAAGCCTGTGACATTTCCCTATCATTCTGCAGTAGCGAAAGCCACTTTACCTCCTGCTAAACTATCAGCACTAAGGCTACATATGCATAACCTAAATACTCCCAGGACACACTGTCTAATCTTGAGATTAACTGGCATGCTCTGGTCATACCCATATTATTAAATTCTCTTGCCTACCAAACAAAGTGGTTGCATCATCTTGCCTATAGAAAATAGATCACAGATACCATTGTCATGAGAAGTAAAAAAGCATAAATCTTATTTTTTGACATGATATATATGTATGTACATATTATATAGGTATAAAACCACCAAAATCAAGAGTCAAGGCTTTGAATGAACTCAGCATTGCTGATGATGCTGCTGACTTCAGCAGGGGCCATTAACTTAATGCTGAGCACTTTTGCCTCAAATAAAACAGTTCAATACAACTATTTTGGGAGAAAATGCAGGCACAGGACTTGGGCACTTTGAAAGTCTATTCTAGGTTTAATTTCTCTTCCTGTGAGAAGGAACAAATCAGATCACTATTTGATGATACTACTTTTCTACTTAGCAAGCATTATTAAGATAAAAATCTACTAAAACATATGAAGAACAAGAAAAGCAGAAAGCACCATCAGAGTTATACGTTGCTTTTATTATTATTTTATTATATAGATATTAATTTTTGATTTGGTCCCCAGGGAATGAAATTTAGAAACACAGTTCTAATAGGCAAAAGTATTTGTCCAGTTCATTCCAGAAAGCTCAAGAGTAGCATACTGTGAGAAAACAGCTATTAGGTGTTATCTCCAATAACTCCTGAAACATAGGTGAGATTACAGACAACTAGACCAAATTCAGTGTCCACCTTTGAAAAAAGGTGGAAAAAGAGGACTTTGACACTTGTCTATCTCTTTGCTCAACATCAGTTGCAAGACAACTCCTGGAATCTTAAAATGTGTTTTTCTTCATTAAAAAAGAAACTTAAGCCTGTATCTCAATTTTTTTAATCGCAGAAAATTATAAAGAATATCTGAGACAAATGTTCAAGAATAAATCAAGTGAAACCAAGTATCCATTTATAATAGGCTAAAAATATGTCTGTCATATCTGGACTTTAATAAGGTTTTAGACATTGTCTTATATGAGCTTCTCATGAACAACCTAAAGAAATATGGTATAGATATGACTACAGTAAACTGGGTATGCTCCTGTCCATACTCCCAAGTTATTACTATTAGTCACAGTCCAAGTGGAAAAATATGTCCTGTAGTTTTCCTCAGGTATCTGATCTGGCTCTGTACCATATGTTCATTAATGACCTGAATTATAAAATCTTGCAATTGCTAGAAAGTTTGTAGTTAATCCTGGTTTGAGTTTGGAAGTGGACAGATGACCATCTTGCTAATTGTCATTATTCATCTCTTTCCTTTCTTTTACCGTAATTCAACCCAGATGACTATGGCAAGGAAACTATAAAAAAAAACCTACTAAAAAAATGTATTTTAAATAGAGTATGTAATGCCTCTGAAACACAGGGATTGGGGCTTATTTTGCAAAGTATTTCTACTGTCCATTCATTATATCCTGAATAAAAACAACTGGTTTTCTATGCTGCAATATTTTTCCCTTAAGGTTTCCAGAACACTCTTCAAACATAGCTAACCAATTTTGCAAACCCTTCATAGATTTTTAAAGCTGAAGGGAACCATTTTAATCATGTAGCCTTATCTCCAGCTTAATACTTGAAATATATGAAGATGTGAAAACAGGTTTAAGACATCCTAATTTTTTTAAAAAGAGCAGTAATTATCTGGGATTGATGTATTCATCTTCCTCCCAGGCCACCACCCTAGAATCTTCTTCTGCCATTTCCAATTTACTGAGCTGGGCATGGATTTAAGCCATTGCTGACCCTGGAAGAAAACCACAGCTACGCTACAGACTGGTTTAGATTTAGGCCAGAGAGTACAGGCTCCAACTTGAAATGCAGAGGTCAAACTTCAGTAACCAGAAATAATCTTCAGAGCTTTAAAATGGCAGGGATCCAAAGATCCAGCTTTCTCCTTTGTTTGATAAATGCTGCCCAGAAATAAATCCTGGAGGATATGTGTGTTTTTCACGTATCTGGAGGCATGCAATGTCTTTGTCAGCTCCACAACGCAGAACCTTTCTAGCAAAAAATCAAGCCCTCCCAGCACTGAGTACATGGAGGTGGTAGATGATGTAATGTAGCTATGATGGGCAGATTCAGGAGGTACCAGGGCCCCGATACTCTGATTGCCACAAGAGATGGTAAGAACGCTATCATGCTTTGCATGTGTTGGGAAGTGAGAGGTCTAATGGCTTTCAGATCTCATTCCCTTTTGGTATTCTCATTCTAGTAACTGAGGCCATAACACAGAAGCAGAAGGATTATTTTATGTTTATGGCATGTTCTGAGTGTGAGGGGAGCAATATTTTGGGGACATCTGTAAAAAGGGAAAAAAATCTTCCTCAGAAATCCTGGTAAAGGGCAGCCTACAGCAAGAGAAATCCCTGTTCCACTCCATTCCTTGTCATTTCTACTGCCTTCTCCACAAAATTCCCCGTGGTTAAAGTGCTCACTGCAAGCAGGGTCAGATTTATGTCTCATCTGAGCTGTGGCTCTTCCGAGCACAATAATGCTCAGTTAACACAATACCATAACACTAGATCAGGTATCATCTGAGGGGGAAAACATGCCACCTCTGGAGGCACAAATATAACTTCCTCAACACCTGGGTGTTCTTGAAGAGCTCTTACTTGCTAATTTGTTTTTTAATATATACAGCTATTCATCAGTGGCAGAGGGGGGCCACTGGCTGTTATGAGAAAGTAGGAAACCTTAGTTGAGCGGAGACATAGCTTCAAAATGGGTATTGAGAGGAGCATGTCACACAAGTCTCAGAAAACTCAAAAGCCTGCTGGGATTTGTTTTCCTTACTGAGTAAATGGCGTGACATGGAGGGAGAGTCCTGCAGGAAATCTAAGCAGGGGATTCAAACTTCAAGTTGGGGTGACAGCATGGAAAAACAAACCCAGGTATGAGAAACCTCCTTTGTTTTCAACTACAGGTTTGAAGATTACTTGGCTCTCCCCAGCTATTATTATCGCTTCTGAGATGAATTAGCTTGGTTTTCTTGCTTCCTGCAAGGCTTGATGTGCAAAGCCCATACGAGTGTCTCTATACCAAAGGACGTAGGCAAACTCTGCTCTGTATTATTCTTACCTCTCTCAAATCCCTGTGCTCGGTCTGCTGCAGAACAGCAAATCCACTGCAGTAACCCCAGAGTACCTTCTGAGAAGATATTGATTTTTCCTGCTATCCATTTCCTTTCCTGACTCAAACAAGGAAGTGAAAAACCAAGTAAAACATAAAAATCAGTCAGCCTTGCTGTGGATACACACCTGGGTCTCCTATAGCCTTAAGTGGGATGTGTGTTTGTGCATATCTGGAGCCATAATAATATCCTTCAATTATTGTGAGAGGATCTTGTACTGCAGACCTTTCATCCAGAGTCAAATTTGAATGCAAACTCTGAAATTATGCCAATCCAAGAGTTTTGTTTTGGCTTCTTACACAGCCTAGCTGCTAGAAGGTTTCCAAAGTCTGGAGGTGTTTGAGACAAGGAGCTTCATACTTCAGTACTGGTGATGTGGGAGAAGGAAGGGATAGCCTTGTTTTTGAATCCCTCTGTACTTCGCATTTTACCTGTGACTGGAAGCAGAAGCCCTGTGCCATGCTGCAAAAATGTTCTTTGCGTTCAATTCCATCTCAGAATGGGATATAGCATCCCCCAGAACACAGAGGAAAACTCAGCCAAAGATTTTCAACCCCCTAAAGATTTTCAGGTTCAGTTCAAGGCTTTGACAAAGACTTTGGGTCACTTCTGATTTTATCCAACTCTATTTGCCCAGCCTTAATTGCAACACCACATCTGGAAATGCTACAGCTAAGGCCCTGCCAGCACTTTCATTATAAACCCTCCTGTTTTCAGGGTTTTGTAACTTCTCCCGAAAAAAAAAATGCAAGAGCAGAAGGGCTGAAACTTGATATAAAAAGTTCTCAGCTGGGGAGCAATTTTTTGTGTGTGTTGCAATATTTCAAGGAAATCAAATCAAATCATTTTGAAAATGAGAAAAGAAATTGTAGAAAAGGGTGGGAAGGTAGAAAAGAATTTTCTTGAGTTTGTTTTTTTTCTTATTTGAAGCACACAGGGAAAAAATATTGCAGTTATAAACCGTTTCTCAACTCTGACCTGTGGCTTGAATTGTATTAAAGTCTTTGGATGACACTTTCAAAGGATGGCAAGCACAGCAAAAAAAAAGAACATTTGCCAACAACACCTGCTTGGAAATGACTCTGAGGGGCAAGAAGTATGTCCCTATCCTTTGGTGGACGGCAATGACAGAATGGCTGGAAACTCTGGGAGCATCCAGGACCTCTGTCACTTAATAAAGGTTATGGGATTGCTTGGAAGTACTGCTTGACAGGGGAACCTCTGAAGATCCTTCCAGATATGGAGAGCACAGAGATCTCTTTCTGGACAATCCTTCCTCAGTTTTACTCCAAAGCCCCTGGCTCAGTATAGCACTCACTCGCATAAAAGAGGAGCAAAGTCTGCTTGAGACAAACACTGAGTGTTCACCACAGGGTGAAACCAATTCCGAGGATAAGTGCAAATACCTTTGAGTCGGTCTGTAAGATCACGTTATAGGTAATGGAGATCTATTTCACAGCACAAAATGACTTGGTTAGCCAAGAAAAACACACAGAGGCTGCTAAACATGGGTCCTACTGGACCAGCAGCTGAGATACTTTAGGATGGTACTACTGAGGTACTTTAGGATACCTCAGGTGGCACCAGGCAGTAGAATCACATAATACATATATATTTACTATGAACTAGACTCCACTGATTACACTGACCACATCAACTTTGTGTCCTCTCACTACACGGAGAGGGAAGTCAAACAGCTACATGTAGATACCTAGAAATATCCCGAGTCTTCGTCCAACACACTGCATCAGTAACTACATAGCCAAATAGCACTTTGCATTGCTTGGTCTCAAAAAGGATTAAAAAAGAGGGCAGTATTTTGCCTGTAGTCACTACCTAGACATAACACATATTAAAACTACTTGAAAAAGTTATTACTGCAGCTGACCCTTGATCCATATATTAGATTCAGCTCCACCAAAACCACATGAACATATATTTGATTCATTGCACTGTAACAAATTATGGATCAGATGATAACTGGGGTATATGAAGTTAAGTGGGTATAAAATGTTACCTGCAAGTGAACCTCCCTCTCTCAACTACCAAGACAGGACACTTGACTAGTAGAGAAGGGTCCAGCTTAATATGTTGTCTACTCAATCTCATCATGACTGAATAGATACACAGTGACTGTAAGAGAAGCTTGAGTTCATATGAAAACTAAATTTGTGTGCCTCAGTCTGGAGCTTGTTAAAGTTAGTAATTTTGTGGAGATGACTTCCAATCCTCATCTGCAGCATCCAACAGTTTACGCTGCATAGCTTCAGCCTCTTTCACCAAGAGATAAACTGTGTTGCATTATATCACATTTGCAACAAATACAGTCAACTGTGGCAGCTCAGCTGGCACGTGGTGGCTTGCAAGAGTATGGAAACTTGTTTGTGTCCCTGAGCCATAACTCTTAAACAGTTCAGATGCAAACATGCAATTCACATTCTAGCCAAATCAAAGACAAAGACACTTAAATCCTAATGTAGATTGATGAGAACTTGTTGGAAGAGGATTGTTTTTATTACAGTTTTTTAAGTCTGTCTCTCATCTAGATGGAGCTGAAATCACTGTGAAAACATACTGGGAATTGTTTTCATTACACAAACCAGCCTGGCTAAAATCAGAATCTTTTTAACATGTCTTCACTCAGTGGAACCAAATTAGAAACTGTAGGCTTGGTGACTACAATTGCACAGGTGCAGAACTATTCACTTCTAGAATAGTAGTCACAATTCAGGCCACTTGCGATCAAGAAAGGTGAACTGGAAATAAGGATGGTGCAGCGAAGAGCACTGGGACCATCTAAGGAGTGTGCAACTGCATACACAAAAGGAGAGTCTTATTTTAAATATCAGAACAGAAGCTAAAGATTACTTGACTATTCAAACGACAGGATGATTTTGGCATAAGGACAAATGGGTATTAACTGGCCATGAATAAACTTCAGATGGACATTAGAAGATAGTTTCAAACTGTCAGAAGAGTGAAGTGAGGTTTTGAAGCAGCCTTCCCATAGGAGTAGTTATGGCAGGAAACCTAACCACTTTTATGAAGGAGCACACTAAATTTATGAACAGATTATGTTACGCAGAAGGCTGAAGTAACATGTGGCTGGATTTGATGATCCACAAGACTCCTTTCAGGCTACTTCAGAGAAAATTATAGAATTTAATTTTCAAATGTCCTTTATACTTTCTGTATGTAGTCCTGAGGGTAGAAATACTTTAAGTTCGCAGCTAGGTCTTCTTTTGTGTTATTTCCACCTTGAACAAATAAAGGAAGCAATTGAAAAACCACAAGAAAAGCTGACTTTGTGATGACATTACAGATACAAAAATGAACAGATAAGGTAAAAGAAATCAGTCCATGTGCCTCCATGGGCTGATTAATATCCTTTACAAGATCTTAGTATTAGAATCTTAAGAAAACATATTTTCATTTTGTCTTACTAGAACCTGACCAACATGTGCCATACTTAGCATGCTTTACACAGAGAGTGAGCACAAGAATTATTGCACAATTCAAAGCATGTCAGTGGTATGCAAAGCAGCACAGAGAAGAAATATCTGGAAAATAACCAAATAAGCCAGTTCCAGAAATAAAGGTATTACTATAGATGTATTAGCCCAGGGTTGAGCCCAGGACAACTGTCTAGCTGGAAGGCAGAGGCAGTCATACTGGAATGAAATCCAGTCCACTTAAATTCCACTTTTTGTCACAGAAAGCAAACTACCCCATATATTTTTGTGGATATATATGCACCTTTATTTAATCAGGGTTTTTTTTTTCTGTACTCTCAAATGCATCATTAAACTCTGTTGTGATCAAAGTTCTAGCCTTTCCTAAGGCTATATGACTTTGTCTCCACTAAATCTTCCAGAAAGGGCTTTAAAGTCAGAGGTAGTGAGGGCATTGACAGTATCCACCTTCATCCTAAGAGTCTAAAAGCTGTAGAAACTGGAAGATCTTGTCTCCAGCAAACATGAACTCACATTTTCCACAATGTTTTGACCAGTACACCACAAACCAATTGTGGAGCAGAAGACAGGAAAAAAAAAAAAAAATCAAAACCCAAACAAACAAAACAAAACCCCCACAAGCACCAAAACCCAACCAACAAACAAACAAACAAAATCTACCACAAAATCAAGAGTCTTGTGGTTTGGGAAAGAGCAGGGATGACAGATCCTGCTCCTGGTAACATAAAGTAACTGGTGTATTCTAGGACACACGGCAGTTTAGGTTTGTGGAGGAAAGAGAGACTGCACTATCCCTGGTCTTGACATTGTGATTAGGGAACCCTTGTGGGCAATGGAAAGTTAAAGATCATCAAGGCTGTGTAGACCTCAGGACCAGGGTCTTGGGGAGACTGTCAGGCATGATGGCATTATTATATAAAACTTGGGCACATGGGTCCTTTTCATTTTGCATCCCCCATGAGAACATGGTGGGTGGACTGGATCCTACACAGCTGTCATACCCGATAGTTTACTTCTAATTCTTTGCACTCAGAGGAAAAGGTATACACAGTTAAGCAAAATGGGTTGACCTCTGTACATCTTTAGGAGCAGTTATTTCTCTCTACTAGCTATGCAGGAGCTACAGATGGTTATTTTATGTACACCTCTTGAAGGCAAATACCTTTTTCTAAGCAGGCAATACACAGACTGAGCTGACTGAATTGTAGGCTCCATACCACCTAGGTCCTACAGGATCCTGGATCTGAGCTATTATCTCTACATAACTCAGCAGCTTTTTCTCCACAACCAAGCAGTTAGCTGCTGTCTGTGGTGTAAACAGCCCCTATGAGTTACCATGAAAAACCAGCTTTCAGGCTACTTATGGATCTCAGCTCAAAGCAACAGACTATCCCAGGTCTGAGCACCAAGTATATTCATACCTGTTAAAAATATAAAGGACAATTAACCAATACAAAAGCTTGAAGGTACAAAATAGAATGGAAAATACCATTTAGTCAGTGATTTGGCCTCTTATAGTTGATCCTCAGCTCTAGTCAGCTTTGCTACCTCAGTATTATTCAGGAATGACAATCAGAAAGCAGTAGTCAAACAAAGTTGTTCCATAAACAACTCTTTCTTTTTAATCACTCACATTTGCCATTTTGGTCTCTTTTTGATCTCTGTGTAAGACTTCTATATATTTAATGAAGACATGCACCACATTCAAGATACATCATTACACCTACTGGCTGGCAAAGTGCTAAGGAACTTCACGAAATGCAGAGCACTTAAAAAACCTACCATATCATTTCTCATCTGCCCTCTGTTTTGTTTCCAGAAATTCCATCAAGTTTGTCAGACATGATTTTCTCTTCCAGAAACCATCCTGATTCCTTTATATCAGCTAGGATTTTTCCAGATGTTTTGTGATCTCATCCTCTGCTAATGTCTCTAAGACCTTGCCTTCTGTCAAAATCAAACTTTATTGCAAACCTGTAATTCCTTGATTCCCCATTAGTCCTCTTTGTATGGAATGGGTTTACATTTGCATTGGTCTTGTCCCTTAGTACTCCTTCCTGTTACAATAAGCTAGTAAGTGTTCTTTAGTTGACCAGTATCCTCTTCCACCCTCTCTTTTATGAGATTCAGGTGTGACCAGGTGAGCCCTACAGCTGTCTCCTCTTTCCAGTGATTTTTTTTTTAAAGATTGATCCTCAAATTACTTTGGATTTCAGAAACTTTTGCTTTAATTTCTAGCACTGTATTTTGTTTCTTACTGGAGACCTACTTATCACTGATGGTAGAGGACTACAGCTGAAGTAATGATGATACATTAGCTAAAACAATCCACAGGCTGACCATTGTTTAAAGAGATTTTTATGTCCAGACAAGACTGGTAATGATAAAAGATAATGAACATCAGGTGTCTTCTTGCTGCTTTACATGCCAGTGAAAACCTGTTCAATTTACTGCTTTTTTTAATCTGGAATATCAAATCTCACAAATTGTCCAGAAGTTCAGTGGTCATGGTGTGATAGAGGAATATGCTCAAAGAGAGGAGATAATCACAATTAAGGGATACAGTAGCTGCAGATCAGCTAATCTGTCCCCCATGAATGTGTCCAAACCATAAACAGCATAACAGCTTTGCATTGAGGCATTCCCCCTTCTCATCCCAGAGATGAGAAGCCTTGGACTGGTCCTGAGGCTAGAGGGGTGCTTTGAGTCTAGGCTTCTTGCAGTCCTCTAGCCCCAGAAGACACCACTTATTTTGGAAATGTCTTGCAGAATATAATAACTAAAACCATGTGGACTACATGAATGCTTCAAAAACCCTTAAAATTCAACAAATTGTAAGGCCCGTTTGTAATCCATCCTGTCAAATTTTGTGGACAAGATATAATTTAATATTAAGATTATGTGCAGTATTAAGATACATAGTTGTAGTTACACAAAACTTACACGTTTGTTGGTGTATTTTGTTTGGGGGTTTTGTGAGGGGTTTTTTTGTTTGTGTGGCTTTTTTTGGGGGGGAAGGTGTGGAGGAAAAAAAAACAAACCTCATTTTAAAGCCAAAAACTGACAGTCTATTTCTTGGGTGGGCTCATAATTACTCAAACTAGGCAAGGATCCCTTTTCATCGGGCCAGTCAGAGGCTTTACTCAGTGTAAATGGCTCGATTAGTTGCAGGTATCCTTGTGCAAATGATGACATCCAGACTGAGGTCCTTCACAAAGCTCTTGTTTACTCTGTCCCTTTTCTTTGGCTATCTACAGTGTTTAGTTCTTTGCAAAACCTGAATTGCTCCCTCCAAGCCCTTCATGATACATGGGTGGTTGTCACCGTCTTTTTCTCCGGAGAGAAGAGAGCAGTGACAAAGAGGCAGAGGGGTCACATGGAGTCTGAAAATGGAGATTCATGTTTATTTGGCCACAGCCTTGTCCGATTCACATGGACTGGGATCCTGCACCAGAGGATTTAAGTATCACAGCTCTCAGAGAGGTAGGACTATGCTTGATTTATTGCTGTTCTGTTTTGTAGGAAGTTTCCACAGGGACTTGTGCAAGGGCCCTTTTTGTTTGTTTGTTTGTTTATATTCCTCTTCTTTCCACCCAACCAGCATGAGGTTCCTAATATAGCTTTGAGGTTCCTAATATAGCTTTGACTCTCTCAGCTTCTTATTTCACCAGAAAAGTAGGGATAATAGCACTGTCCTTCTTTATAGGTGTGATTAAAAAAAAAAACCAAAACACAACCCACCAAGCAAACAACAACAATAAAAAAAATCTAGTAAGGGTTGTAAACTATCACTCTATCACTTCAGATAAGGGGGAATGATGGCAATTTGGTACCAATACACATAAATAACCAGCAGATGAGACCCCACAGACTTTAAATTCTTAGTAACTTATTGGACAATTTAGATTATTCTACCACTTAAACCAGTGACAAAGTTTCCTCGGTTGGCAGTAGGATAAGAATTGTGTTACAGATAAGTGTCCTTGAGTAAGAGCCCTATAGATCTCCAAACATTACTCATTTTTAGCATGTGAGCTATACAGGGAGCTGAAACCAGTGACAACTTTCCTTCTTTTCTGAGTTTGTGCAAACATTTCCTGAAGCTTTCAATTTTACCACAATAGAAGCATTTTAAAGCTTAAGTAGGGATAACTTGAATTATTAGCATTGGTCCCCTAGCCCAACCACAAGCATGTCTGAAGCAGCTCTTGCTGATAACAACTGCAAAAACTAAGTTTTCCTCACACATATCCACAAAATAAGCTGATACTCATGATTACCACCAAGTAGGAAATCACTGGGACTATTGCCCTCAAATAACCTTCCAATTTCTTTCCTGCATTTTTTTGCCTGACAATTTCAACATACAACTCAAACAATTTCTTAGAGAAACCACAGGCCAGACACTTGTTAACAGATATTGATGGCACCCTACTGAAGTCAGTGGCTGTCTGCAATGACTAACAGCAGAAGGTTTGGTCCTTTGTGACATCTTTTTGACATGTGATGTTCAATCAGATGTGAGGGTTTCCTTACTTACACTCCTGGCATGCAAGAGTGGCTTTGGAAGCCAACCCATTGGTTTCACCCTCACCTTCAGCAGTGCACAGTCAAAGGGACCCCACAAGTACAGGAGCACAGATTGTAAAACAAAGACCTTATTTCCTTCCATATGTGAGCAGACCAGCACATCATTCCAGCTGAAGCTCAGTAGCATGTTTATAACTCAGTGAACTTTATCTTTCCTTATCTGCTACAGGCAAATTTCAAAACACATCTTTAGGTCACATCTTCCCTTTTTACTTACAAGAAGAGCCATAATTGATGGTTTTCAGTCACCCCATGATTGTCCTCGGTTACCCCACAAATGACAAACAGCATTGGTCTTCCTTACTCTTTATTTCTTCAGTGGAAAGTCTGAAGCTTACAGCAGAGCTCATGTTAGCAGGTGATTTTGCAGTTTGTACTATCACATATTTTCTGCTCATTTTTGGTTTGTATCTGTCTGCAGACAGATAACTCTCTTCCAGTTCCCATCAGTGACCAGCTGTGGCATTCTCCACCCACCTGTATACAGGCCATTAGTAAATGCTGATTAGTCCTTAAGGCACCTCACCGCTAAATCACCTCCTGGCCCAACAATTCTCTTTTTGGTACTCAGTTATCTCACCTTCACTTTTTCTGTTCAAATTTCCATCTTCTTCACCTGAGCTTGCATCTGCTCACATGATATGAAAAATGTCAATGAAGATTTAGCAGATTATTTAGTCTAGATCTGAGCTAAGCAGATATCTGGTCAAGGAGCCAGACCCGATTCCTTGAATGCCATTGTAGATTTATATGCACCTCTATGTCCAGGTAGCTGAGGACATCGGAACCATGTTGTAGCCACACAAGTCACCCATGTTATTTCTTTTCCACAGAGAATTCCATGTATCATCCTGGATTTGCCACAGGTTGGACACCAGTATCTTGCAATGCACATTTCCTGCCTTGTTAGTCCTATGTTTTATCAGTCTCTTCCAAAGCAGAAGTCCTTCAACTCTCACCCATCAGATCTCATTATAGGTTTTAGATTGGCTACTGGCTTCCAGTGGCTTTATAATGTACAGGTGAATGAAAGGCCTTTCCATGATGAATGATGAGGAATGATGGACCGAGCACCCACAGGGAAATGTCAGTGCTTTAGCTGTACAAGCACAAACTGAGGAAGATCCCAACTCCATAAGTGGTCTGTTAGCTGACACCTTCCACTAGGCAGACATTTCTCCATCTCCCAAGGTTTAAGTTTCTCTGGAGATTACTTCTTTTGCATGCTTGCCTTCTATCACACAATTTCCTTTCTGCCACACAGCTTTACATTTGAAAGGGGAAGATTTACAAATAATTTAAGAGAACATTTCCAACAGAAGTTTTCTCCTATGGGGTCAAAAGAAGCTGGTAAGTGTGATTCTTTAACATGCTTTACCAAACTCAGCCCTTGTTGTGGCAACTAAGTCACCATGTTAAAGTTTTTGCACTCCCATGCAAAGGGCAGATAAAAAACTCAGTGGTAAACTAGCTTATTTCAGCCAGATGAAACCTTGTTAAACAATTGCTCTTCCTGCAGTTTCTTAATTACCCACTTGCATCTTCTTCTAGAACTTTGGAAGGATTTGGGATTTTGATAAGCTACTGCATATTTGTAAAAATGACTTATGGAATATTATGTTTTGTCATTTCTAAACTACAAGAGTGGTCCTAACATCCCAAATTCTTTACTTTCTTCAGGAGAGTTATGGGGCACTGACTTTTGTTGGCTTTAGGACATAATTCAAGTCTTGATAACTAGGTTTGCAAAGGCACAGTAAATGGTCCCATTGTAAAGTCTTATTCTATTCACATTCTAGGGCATGGGTAAGTTGTCCTTTATTTCAGCTGAGAAGAACAAGAGAGCATTTGCATATTTGAATATTTTGCTTTTTCTTCTCTTCTCCAAATAAAGAATAAATGAGTATTTTTCAATCATTTTTTTTTAAATATTTGCTTTTTTTTTTTTTTTTCCAAAGAGACCATCTAGTAGTAATCTCTATTATGAGCATTTCCTTTCAATGTTGCCTTTATCTGGTATGAAAACAGTCACAGCAGGACACAGCATCCATAATGCAAAAAAAAGTAATGGAAAAGGTACTTACCACTGTAATATTTAAGAATGGAGTTTGGGGGGTTTTTGGGGGGTTTGTTGTTTTTTTGTTTGATTTGGTTTGTTTTCTGTTGTTGTTCTTGGGTTTTTTTTAAAGAAATAGGTACAGCTAAAAAGATCCAATAACTGCAGTTGCTATGGAGACTTTAAAGAGGAGATACTTTGATGATTTATAATATTGATCAACTAAAATCCTCCTTAAAAGTTCCCCTGATTTTAACCCCTTTCAACAGAATGTTTCTTCCCTTTTCCATGGGGCTCGTGAGATGCTTATCTAATAACTCTTTGAAAATCTGTTGGAAACCTAGATATTAAAAGTGCAAAGAATTAGAGGTCATTAATATTAGCTAATGTTGCCCTTGTCCCACATAACAATTTCACTTTGGAAAGTCAGGTCTCCATAAAAGAGAAACCATTCTTTGTACTTGGTGGGGATGGATTATGATCATTCTAGGACTCTAGCTATGTTTGTTGGCATAAATTTAGAGAAGTTTCAAACAGCCAAAGTAAAAATAAATCTTATTATTGTACATTTATACTAAGCAGGGTTCACAGTTTCCTCTTTATTTTTTTTAGATTGCTATTTTGATATTTTTCCCCTGAAAAACAAATACTGGAATATAATGTTATTTTAACTTTGAAATTTATGGTCTTCCTGACAACAGGTAGTCACAGTTGCATTCTTGAAAAAGAAAACAAAATTAAAAATATAGACACAGGAAATAAAATTAATTTTAAAATATATGAAAACATTTATTCTGTGCATCAGCCCAAGTGAACAGACAAGTCTCTGACTGATACCCACCACAGACTGCAGTTTCTTGAATTGATTGATTAATAGGACAGAAATGAGGAGGTGTGAATTTATTTTGGACTTCAGCAGGGTTGAAAAAGGTTTGGCACAGTTCAGCTGAGCTTAATCTGCATTTTAAAGTCTATGAACAGTGACCACCTACTGGCACCCTTCAATGTGTTAGGTCCCATAGAAAGGAAACATTTTGCACTAGACTTCATTTCAACTAATGTTCCTGGATTTATAAAGGTACTAAAAAGGCAACAGCAATCTGATTTCAAACTAACAAAATACCCCTTTTCCCCTAGCGGGATCGAAACTCAACAGAAGAGTCAAGGAAGGAGGAGGAGGGTAGGTAGGATTGGAGAAACAATTTCTCATTGTTTGGAGGTAGATTGTTCATGAGGGCAACGTTACCCTTAAAATAAAATTAAATTCCTTTGGGGTGTTTTTACCATTAAGCGTCGAGATTTTCATTTAACTGTGTGAAAGGTAGTAAAGAAGTAATAAATAACTGTTCAAATGGGAAAAAGCTGCAGAGGAAGAAAAAAAAAAAGGCAGAAATGCTGAGAATTTTATCTGAGCTAAAAAAAATGGAAGCAGAAAGATCTCACTGTATTCTGCAGCAAGGATAATTAAAAACAAAGCCGCCTTTTAAGACAGAGCAAACATTCCCCAGCATCTCCTTTTGCTGGCAAAGTCAGGAAACACCCTCTGAAGTAAAATAACCATAACAAGAAAAGACATCTTCTTGAAGAAATTTTGACTCATAGTTTACTGCTTTATAAGCAGTTCAATAGAAAGAAGTTCCACGCCAAGGCAACAAGGCAAGAATCCACATTTTTAATGCTAGTTTAGTCTCCTCTGTGATTATTTTTACAACATCTTCAATTAAAGACAGATTTTGAAGCTCCCTGATTGTGACCGGATAGAAAAGGGTTTGCTGTGCACACACACATAGACAGAAGGAAGGGAAAAGCCACCTCTCCCTGTAATGGTCTTCATTAAAAACAGTGTTGCCCAGATTCTGTTTTATTTCATTCTGATGACTGAAATTTTCCTTCTCTAGTAGTAGGTGGTGCTTTTTTGTTCCTTACACTTTACTGGTCCATCAGAAAAATCTGATAGTCCAGACTCCAGCATTTTCTGTCATCTGGTTAGAAAGCGGTTGTCATGTTTTCAGAGGAAAGATGGGGCTGGAATGGAAGAGAGAAAGGGAAAACTCAACAGACTCAGAAATTACTGTTCAAACCCTAATGTCATTAACACTCATGCAGTTGTTGGGTGTTGCAGCAGCACCACAGGCTTAGGGTGGTAAAACCAGTCATCCCTTTGCAACCTATTGCACCTGCTGGAGAGTAAATGGTTCAATGCATGAGCTCGCCTTTCAGGCTCACTTTGCCACCCACAAGCTTTTTTCATGCTGATCTGCAAACTTTTTCCATATATTTTTCCTTAGCTCTCCATCATGATTTTAAAATAAAAGTGTGTCACTGACCATGAAATTGCCTACTATGCCCATTGCTTTGCCACTTGAGTTACCAGGATTTACATCTGCTTTGCAAACAAAAATTGCCCTTGTACAAGAAAAACAGCAGGAAAAAAAAATAAATCAGGAATTATTTTGTCAATTCATTATAACATTTTTATAGGCATTGACTCTGTTCCAATTAAAATATGACCTTACAAGAAATTATCATTAATATTAAACTACACTCCAGATTGAACTTTCTGTGTATCCATCTCTTTCAAAGAGAGACTCTGGAGATAAATTTGTTTCCCTATGATATAAAAGAGAGGGATCCATAAAAATCATAGAGCATTGAAGGTAAATGCTCCCTCTTTGGTTTCCCTTTCTGGACAAATCTCACTATATTCAAAGGATGTGTTTATCCCAGTGCTGAACTGGTGTGGACAGAAGCCCAGCCTCGATCCTGTTGGAAACATCCATAGCGTTTCAAGATGGGCAAATATGGGGGGGGTGGATGAGGGCTGTTGCCCCATTTGCTTGCTCGGATGGGAATACCTCAGAGGTTTGGCACCATGTTGAGTGGGAATAAGGATTCTGGGTCTCTGCTGGGTTAGATGGGGTGTGCACAGGGAGAAAACCTTCATTTTCAGGCCTTGACACTCACTGATGCCACCAAAGAGGATCTTATTAGGGCACTACATTTTTATCAACTGGGTCAGGATTCCCCAGTGCCTTTAAGTTGCTGGGCTGGCCCAAACCTCAGTGTTCAACAGTTTAGGGTTTGTTTTTTCCTTTTAAATAAACCCAAAACACCATTTTTCCCCTTGTTCCTTTGATGCTGAAGCCTCAGAGCTGTGGGCAGCATGAAGCAGGAATGCCACACTGCCCAAACCTTCTTCCTTGGGATGGGTTTGGTTTTATAACTTTCTAAACCATGTCCCTGGTGGGGAGGTGGGAGGCTGCACGCCGAAGCCGTACGCGTTTGTGTGTGTGTGCGTATATGCACGTACGCTGGGAAGTACTGGAGCTCATAGGGCTCTCCAAGACTCTTTGGAAGGAAATGCAGACCTGGAGACAAAAAAGAAGGTAGCATTCATGCCCAAGCACATAGTGGGGTAAACATATTTTGTAAATGGAAGTTTGTTATTCACATTGTATGACAGGAGTTGGTGTTTACCCACCGCCAGTCGGATGCCGACGTTGCCAGAGGCTGAACGATTCAGCAGCGATCGCTTATAAATAGTGCTGACCAGAAACAGGAACAGTGAAGAGTTTTCATTTAAAAAAAAAATAAAAACACACCAAAAAAAACTTGAATATTTTCTTCTTTCTATTTTAAAGGAAGAGTTAAAGCTTTACATGTTTTTATTGATATTCCTTTTTTTCCCTCTCTACACTCTTGTATCCCTCTTCTCATTTTTGTTAATTTTGGGGGTTTACTTTTAATTTTTTATTTTCTTTTAATTTTGCATTGGTTTATTTAATTTTATTTTAATATTTAATTTTATTTTGTATTTTATTTTACTGTTTCACTACTGCAAGAAGTAGCAAGGATGGGAGAAAACAGGAGAAAACCAGAAATAATGAAATGCAGGAAAATCCTGTCATTTGGGCATATGTTGAAACCCCAGACTCCTATTTTTTATTTAATACAGGTTTTAAATGAAAACTCCCATTTTGTGAGAGACAAATTCTTGTTATTAAATATAATGCTTTGAGAATCCCTGATAAAGAATAATTTATTAGTGTTTAGAGCCCACCAGTAGATACAAAATCTAATGCCCCTTTGCCCTGGGGAAATGGAGGAGCTCAGGAAAGCTTGAACTTACCAGAACAAGGTAGAGTAATTCCTCCATGCCATGAACCTTTCTGAGCACCTCCCTTGAATTCCCCACTCTGCAGGTTAGCCCTGGATAATATTAAGAGAAATAAAGAGGGCAAATATGTCAAGAGCCTGGATTTAGCACTTTGGCCAGTGAGAGAATGTGTGATACAGCAGCTGTGCCTGGTGATACTGGTTTGCATCCTCCCGATGAACACAGTAAAATCTCCCCATCATGTAGTTCCAAGCTGAAATTAAATACTGTGAATTCCAGGTCAGGCACTCACTCTTTTTGAAAGCTAAAGTGATCGTTTCCCTGTGCCCAGTTTTGACTTCCTGAGCATAAAAGTAATGTGTGTTCTCCAAAACGTTGGCCCACACAAGCTGGGCACGTACCTGCAGGTTTTGAAGGTTTCTTTTATGAATCTCACTCAGAAGTGTGGCTTCAGAAACCAGACAAAAGTCTGCCCTAAGTCAATGGGAGCTTTGCTTGTGCAAGGACTGCAGGACTATAGCACATAAAAGCCAGGTGATCTTTTTGCTTTATGAAAATGATGGGTTTTATGAAAATGATGGGGTTTACTTGCAAGATAGAGGGCAGATGACCACTCCCTAAGAAAGAAAAGGGAAAAAAAAAAAAAAGTACAACGGGTGCAGGTAATGGGAAATAAAAACAAGGAAATAAAAGAAAATATGCTTAATTTTGAGAATGAGCAGTGAAGAAATGTATACTCTGATTATGGTCCTTCCCAGCACATCCTCAGCCCATCGTCTGGTGCTGTAAATAGTCCCCCTCCCTCCCAATGCACAGGACTTTTCTTTCTAGTTTGGCACAAAGTACTAGGAGAGAAAGATAATATTTTTTAATTATTTTTTTTTAAACTAAATGAACAGAGTTGATTCTAGTTCCACAAGGTGGCAACATCGCTTCAGAGCTCACATCATCCTGCAAAGCACAAGACAGAAACTTCCTAATTTTTAAGCTATTTGAAACATGCTCTCTTTAATGGTTTAAAATTTAAGGGGGCAAAAAAGCCATTGTTCCAATTTTCACAATTGTTATGTTTTCTAAATGTGTGATTTAATATTATATCTACCGTCTTTTGTATATTTTACTGTGCATATTACCTGTATGATCCTGTTTGGTGCAGCTCTTTCTGTACAGCTCAGAACTGGGGAAGGTTGGTTTAACAGCCAACAGGTTTTAACTGCATGGATGCTCACATCTAAAATCAGAGTGACCAAAACAAGAGATGGAACTAAAGCTGAGCCTTGATCTTCAGGGCTGAGCACAAACCAAGTTTATATTTACCATTTTTAGCCTGAGCCTAATTTTAAAGTAACTTTGTAGAAGCCAAATTCTCTGCCTCACAGACTGTCCTTTCATACCTTTCTTCTTGATGTTCCTAACTCCTATTTCATTCCCTAAATAATTATGCAGTGGTTCTGCTCTCTTAAATGACACCTCTGCTTTTTGCTACTGACTACATTTTTATTTCTTCTATTCAAGTCAAAAAGAAGAGAAAGAACCCCACCTTCCCCAAAACCTTAACCCACCAACTCTGCTTGTCTGGCATAGTAATAAGGACACAAAAGTATGACAGATAGCAGAAATAAACCACTTCAGAAAATAATACAGATGTTGTGAAGTTTATACCAAATGCAAGGTCCTTCATTTCCCACTTTGGATGATGCAGGCTCTCATATTGTAAAGGGTGCGAGCAATTTGGCATGTATACCTAACATCTTATTAGGACTCCTAGATCAGAATGGAAATGTTTCATGCCCGTACTTGGCAACATCACTGGGCAAAGAATCTGTCTAAGGATCCTACCAGCATGACAGACTTTACCAGATTATATCATAGAATCATAGAAATGTCTGGGTCGGAAGGGACCTCCAGAGGTCATCTGGTCCAACCCCCCTGCTGAGAGCAGCGACATCTTTAACAAGAGCAGGTTGCTCAGAGCTCTGTCAAGCCCCACCTTGAATGTCTCCAGGGATGGGGCCTCAACTACCTCCCTGGACAGCCTGTTCCAGTGCTGCACCACTCTCTTGGTAAAGAACTTCCTCCTTATTTCTAATCTAAATCCAC
>JANIJG010012252.1:151548-207883 GCA_024611175.1 Megaceryle torquata
CACCACTCTCTTGGTAAAGAACTTCCTCCTTATTTCTAATCTAAATCCACTCCTTTCTAATTTGAAGCCATTACCCCATATCCTTTCACTCCAGGTCTTTGTAAAAAGACCCTCTCCAGTCTTTTTATAATCTCCCTTCAGGTACTGGAAGGTCACTATTAGGTCTCCCCTATCAAGGTAAGCTGTGGATCCAAGAAACATTCCTGTAACATTACAGCAACTTCATCAACAGCCTTGTCTTCCTGTCACCTTCTCTTTGGTCTCATTGGGTACATCTGCATTAGAGCAGCTCAAGGGATGTCACAAGGTCATGTTACCCTGCCATGGATGCTCCGTTTCTACAGGGCATCTTCAGGGCCAGATTTGGGCTAGCTATAGAGTCAAGTGCAAGTTTTTCACAATGTTTATACATTTCTCCCAGCTGCCCTTGCCATGATGCTATCAGGCAGACTTACAAACAAGTCTTCCCCAAAATGACACAATGTCCTCTGCTACAAAGGCAAATGGGATAAATGGGGAAGCAAAACCCACATTGCCTTCAGGCTGCCCATGAGGGCAACATGCTGTGTGGTACTGACTCTCCAGAGCCATGTGGCCAATGTATGCATAATGCATTCAGAGATGTAGTTTAAGGATACAGGCATTATGTCTGGGAACAACCCTTTCAAAGTACACAGCTATGCATGTTTCAAAGGCCTGTTGGCAATATCAAGCCTGGTGTTGGTGAAATGTTTCTACTTCTATGTAGATCAATGTTGGCTGGAACAGATTCATGGCCGATACACTCCCAAGATCAGAGCAGAGTGTAGACAGTGTCTTTCATTAACCCCTCTACAATCACCAAATCTCCTGCTGCTCAGAAATGAATTGGGAATTGGGATTTCCCACCGGCTTTGTCTACCTCTGCCCAAGCCAAGATTCTCCACTGCTCCGTGGGTAACATTCATGTGTTTGTTTTTAAACAGGCTGCAGAGCCCAGAGATGCCTTGATAATGGACAGTCAATTGACTTGAGTATAAGCAACCAACTAGAGAGGGCGACTCAGCTCTTCTTTTCCACAGCCTTGACTTATCCAAAGAAAACTTGGGTATTACTCTTGGTTAACAGCAGAAATTTGAGCTAGGAATGGTGAATAGAAAGCTGCTTCCATGTTAGCAGCTGAGCAGGCTTTAACTTTTCCTTTCTTCCCCTCTCCTCCCCCCTGTTTTTTCCATTGTAACTCAGAGTGCATTTTTGCAAGATATCCCTGAAATTACTATTACTACATTGCAATATTAGATCAATGCAGTGGTAACAAACTCCAGATTGTTATGGCATTCTCATCTTGATGCCTTCCATACTGTCTTGTGGAATCTAACCTAATACCATGATTAAAATGCCTTTTCCATTTCTCTAAAGCATGCTGCCTGCTGCCATTACATAAACGTCTGCCTATCTAGGGTTTTATACTGGCACCCATCGCTGGGGTATTTGAGAGTCTAATGAAAAGGACCTCCGCTCATTAAAGGGAGATGAAGGTTCCTGCCAAAGCCTAGGATTAAATTAGAGCCCGTTAGTTTTCTCTTCTCATTGACATCATTATGAATTAGGAAAATAAACTCCATTCAAGTGAGCAGTGTAAAGCCAGCATGAGCTCAGAATCAAGCCCATTTCATTTAAACACCAACCTACCTCCTTTTTTTTCTGGCAGCTTTCTCTGACTCTGCAACTTAACCACTGAAAATAGCAGTCCTCAGTGTAATATATATCCTTCTCATGGGCAAGCACTAAGCTTCAAAGGGAGGAACCTTTCAGAAGTCACCTTCAGGTGGTATGGGAGAGGAAAAAAAATACTAAAAGGATGAAAAAAGGAAAGAAGAGCTCCCACAGATTCTGTGTCACAGTCTTCAAAACTGGCAGAAAACGCCTCAGCTGATGCCAAAGCGTGAGGCTTCAGATATTGTGACCTTGAGGTAACTGCAGAAGGAGAAACAGCAGCCCGTCTCTTGTTGAGAGCCTCAACCTGAGTCCAGCTCTCCTTCACACCACTTAGAAAAACAAAACAGATGCACAGGGAGAAGCACCATTCACACCACCAGATTTTCCAAGCCTCCTCTCTGAAGGGCTATACTCACATAGTCAAATACTTTCAAGGAGCAATTTGTGTCCTAGGTGGGAAAAATGGGCTGTACCAGAGGGGTGGGTTGAATATGGGCCAGGGAGAACAAGCCACTTGGGGAACAAAACAAACTGAAATTAAAAAAGCTGTTCATTAAAATACATCTGTGTTTGTCCAGATGTAGAAAAAGCCCTTCCAAATGGTCATGCTATCATCCCAAACAATAGCACAACAGTGACCCTGTGACATTTTCACTTCAAAGCTGAAAAAAACACCTGATTTTCAGGATTCCCTTTAGGATGCCTTCTGTCCATTCTTCTGACATTAATAAACCCGGCCAGATCTTTTCTTGACTAAGGGCAAATTTCCATAAGACTTTTTGTTTTGAGGGTTGTTTGTACATCTGTTACTTACAGCAGCAGTGACGGCTCACGAAAACTTTAATTTCTGATTAAACTGCAATGTAATTTTTCCAAGCGGTGGCTTCTGTAAAGGTATATGATAGTATTCTCTGAGTGTACCAAAATGGAGTAGGACACTACCCTGCTTTATATGTCTGTGAACCCTGGAGAAGGACAGAACATGTTTAATTTGTTCTGTAGCAAGGTGAATCACTGGGGCTTACTTGTGCGTCAGTGTTACTCCCAGGCTGGGCACTGGTGATGAGCTCTGTTCTGTGCATTAACATGCCTGTGATATGGGTGTTAGTACCAATCTGTGTTGAAAAGTCATATGAAAAGCCATGAGAACGAGTGTAAAAAACAGAAGATGTGAAAAAAACTATTGCAATGGTTATAATAATTTATTAGTATTAGCTATAAAGGGAAATTAATTACAGCTGCATAAAATGACCTGTTTACATGCAATAGGTCTGTGAAGTCCATGTGCAAGAACTGCTGTGTCTCTCTTTTTCGGTAAACAAAATGGTATGGTTGGTTAGGAAACTTAATAAAATGCTCTCATAACCACAGCAATATTCATATCAATATTAGTGATAATAATATCAGTGATGATGATAATAATAATAGTAATAATTCAATTGAACCTGAAATTAAGAAAACCAATAACAAGCAATTGGACAAATTCTCATCAAATTCTTCTCGCTGATAACTTGTGAGAAAAGTTGCTGGCTTTCCTGTCTTAGTGGAATTAAATCCTGGTGCTACCTGGAGTCACTGTGAGATGTCAACATCTTGTCCTTAGTAATTAAACATGTAGAAGAGAGAAACTATTCTTAGCATTACCCACCAGCTGCATGGAAGCACTTGGACACACCAGAAAGTCCAGGGCAGTGCAAGCCTGACGTGTTGTAAATTCATTAGGCAGAGGAGGAAACTGAGGCAGAGGTGAGTTATGCATTGTAACAACACCGCAAATTTACAGTGCCCAGACCTGCACGTTCTCCGATAGCAGCCCTCACAACACAAGCATCACTCCTCAAGCACAGCAGTATTTCCAAGTAAAAACAAGAGATCAAAAGCAAAAGGCAGCCTTTCAGATATTCCATTTCATTTGTAAAGGCAGGCATAGGAAGATTGAAATGATTATTTTTTTTCTTCTTGCCCATTCGATTAACATATGTTTGTCTGTGTTTCAGTATTTTACCACATATTTTTATGAAATCCCTCTGCCTGTTTTTTTTTTCTTGGCCTCTCATAGGCTTTCACCCATGCTAGACAACTTCAAGAAACTTGTCCACAGTACATCATCCTTTTCCACACAGCCCTGAATCAATTTCTACACCTCAGTCGGGTAGCATCTGAGTGCATCTCTGCTGTCTCCAAGAGGAGCAGATGCTCCTCCTTTAAACAACCTCCAGATAATCGCCAATCTACTCAATGACTTCAGGAGTGTTAGAAAGCATGTACCACTGAGATCAAAAGTGAACCCAATTACAACCATGTCACTGCCTTTTTTTCCTTCAGGAAGGTGGAGTGAGTCACAGCAGATGATGCTTAGTCCTTCTGGCTAGCTCTCAGGATTGTGGTTTCCAGTGATAAATTCAGCCCCTGGGCAATTTACTGAGGAATTACATAGTGTGGTATAGGCCTCCTTCCACCGGTATTCAAGCCCCAGGATCTGATGAGGTTCAGTGCAGAGCATTCAGATTTGGTTTCTTTCTAATAACACTTACTGAACGTGAACAGCTTTAATAATCCTCAGCAGTCATTAAAAGCTTTTCATCTTCAAAGTGCTCTACATATGCTAATTAATGCTCACAACCATCCTGTGATGGTATTATTATCCCCATGTGGCAGTAAGGGAAATGGAAGCAATGAGGTTAAGTAATTTGTTTGAGGTCAGAAGGAGCTGATGATGAAGCCACAAGCAGAACGCCTCATCCTCTGCTCCACCACGTATCTTCCTCCTGCATGACTGTCATCTGGTGCCCAAAGCCCTAGCTCTGTTTTGTCTTATGTAAACATGGTACAGGTACCAAGGAAGGGGTGATTAATGACATTTTGCCTTGCATCCCTACAGGCTCTGGTTATGCTGCCAGTTCAACACATGTGCCGGTCTACATGCCATGTTGCTGATGCACAAAAAGCAGCATAGGCCAATTTTCAGGATAAAGCTCTTGCTGCAGCTTCCTGTGCCAGCACAGGCCCAAGCCCTTCCTTCATGTCCTCCAGACCTAGCAGCCACAACCTCAGGCATCCCACAGCTTAACCCACCAGTAAATAACCAAAGGCTGCCTCTTTCTAACCACTCTATGGACATTTTGGCTACAGCAGTTCTAATAACTAACCAGTGTCAGAGTCCATTCTTCACCATTGAGACCAACTAGGGCAGTGTGTCCATACCTTTGTTCCAAGTCACAACTCCCTAAGCCTGCCAAACATGGTGACCATATCCAAAATGCCCATGGGAAGCAGTCCATGTCCCGGACTAACTGCCTGACCATGAATGGGAATTTCTGAAAGCACTTTGCTTGAGACCAAAAGTTTACCAGAGACAATTCCAACAATTTAATGGCACAAATAACCAGGTCACAGTACTCAGGACAAGGCTTGATGACATTTGATTTACTAGTCCAGATTTAGCCCCTGTCACCAAACAGTGGCTAGAGTCAGCAATGTGGATGCCTTGTCCTCAAGAATTATCAAAGACAAGTATCGTCTCTCAACTGCCACCATATAGGAAAATAAACAAAAACAGAAGCCCAAGAGTGATGATTTACTGAGGATCAGATACTTTGCTACTGCCACAAATCCAAGCATCACTTTGGTTCTCTTTGGATCCAAGGTGAATATTATATGGTCAGCTTTGCCTTTCCAAAACATTGATACCTCAACATTAACCTAAGCACAGCAGCTTGTTTCATGGCCAGCCCCTTTACGCTGGGTTCAGCTATCAAGGATTCACTTTTAGCCCACATGATTAGGAGCTGATGAACTTCTCCTTCTATTTTCTACCCATTAAAATAAACACTGAGCTATGTTTTATTTTTAAAATAAACAAAGGCAGGCTGGACTGAAACCATGGTAGGAATGGCCCTAATTCTGTTCTTGGCTGATCTACCACACATAGAAGGTTGTACTACGCTTATAGGGAGAAATGACTTATTACAATCAGAATAATAAACTCCTTCCTTTTATGCTTCAAATCAAACTGTAATCTGGTCTGTGCAAAACACATTTCCCACTCCTCCTCCTCATTCTTGTCTTCCTCTACCATGGGCTTCAAACACAGAATCCAGATGCAAGCTATTTTTCCTCCAGCCGAAGGTTCTGACTTTTTGGCAAGCTGTGCAAGCTGTTGTGTGGGTGGTTTAAAACTTCCCTCTGGGCCTGTCATGTGGTTAGGTCTGTCTGGGTTGCTCTGTACTTCTGGACACCATTTTCCTTTGACTCACCTTTTATTCCAGCAGAAGCTGGGGGACTAAGTGTGCCTAGCAAACGGTACTACACAGAATCGCACTTTGGAGCCAGGACTTTGACTTTTTTTTAACTCATGTTAAGTCCTCTGGCTGGGTTCACTAGACAGTGCTGTCAGAAGGCAATCCCTGCAAATAGCTGTCTCCCTGGCTTTGCTTTGAGCCACTTCCTACTCATTTTCTGAGCAGCTATTCCATGAAAATTCATGCTCTGTCATGTGTTACTGGTTAAGTCAGCAGCAAAGTCTATTCTGAGTCTATCAGGAAGGCCTAATCCCAGCCATCAGGGTTGCAGCACTGCCTTTCCTCTGCTGCCAGGCTGACTTTCTTTAGATGATGTGCAAGAAGTGTTTTGCTTCTGCATCTTGAAACATATGGAGATATGGCCTCAGAGTCTCCAGGGCACCATGAGTCAGATAACCATGCTAGCTTTTTTTTTTTTTTTTTTAATTTAAATGAGAATAGTGTTTTGCATCTTCCTGGTTAAGAGAAGATACAGCTCTGGTAAAGCAGCCACATCTGCCTAAGTCTGCAAGCAGTGTTCTCCAAGTTGAGCAAACCACTCCATTCATCTCATCTGGACTCGATTTAACGTTGGCAAGCCAGAACACTGGGTAGGTCCCCATCAATATAATTTCTTCAAAGACCCCTGAGTGCATACTGTGTGTATGGGTTCCTTAGCTTCTATTTTCCCTATCACGCCTTTACAAAGACAGGCTCTAGAGAACAATCTCTCTACACTCAGGGTCATCTCCTTTCTAAGTCTAACTGCTTCTGAAAGTGGAAGAGATTTCTGTGTGAGTAACCTTTACTATTTCCTGAAGAAAAGCCACTGGATAACCCATGAGTGCAATGACAGGACAATAGCACTGCCCGGGGAGTGTGTCCTGCACCCTGTGACAGAGATGGAAATTGTGATCCAACGTAAGGTTGCAAGTGATGATAGGTTTACTATATATAATGAATGGATCACTGACTCAGCAGTGACAGCACTACAGAGAGATGAAAGGAGGCACAGACTGCATTTCATGAAATACCTCTTCCTTACAATGTCCCACCTCTAGACCCTCACAAACCTCTTTAGAACTAAGCATAGACTCTTTTGAGCACACTTCAAGCACTCAGTTGATTTTGGTCCTACATGGTCAGAGCTAGTTCTTGTGGTGTTTCTTATGGGGAAAAGACTTGGTTTAAAACCTTGAAACCAGAACCACAAGTGTTATATACCACCAAGGCAGAAGCATCTACCTGAGCCTGCAAGCAGCATGTTTGGATAGTGTGTCCAATCCACACATTTGAAATTCATTAAGAACAATCTTGCCTGGCAGCCTCACAAAAGAGCTAAGAGAGTCACCATAAATATGACAATAGTAAAATGTTTAATTCCTTGAAATGCATTAGTCCCTTCATATGGAGACAGCTAATTTTCTGAGGCAGGCTGACAATGTGTTCTGCAGAAATGAAAGAATAAAATTTACTCTATCACACAATCACTATAACATAAAGAAACTTTGTAAATACTGGCAAACAGGCCATGACAAGTTATTCCAGCAACATGCAAGAGCAGGAAAAGTTGTTATGCTTTAGAGTATCTCAAAAATCACGGAGGTCAACTCAGGACATGAAATACAGAAATGAGAAGCTTTCACTCAACTCATGTTCAAGTGAAGCAGATAACTAACCTCAAATTTTTGCCCAGGGCTACTAAACCAGTGCCAAAACCATTTTTTTGGATCTCTGTAAATGTTTTGATTAACTTCCTCTAATCTTCAGAAAATACATAGATATCTACTCTGCCTGTTCTTGAGCTTTGGGCTTACAGGAAGATGGTTCTTCCCCAGGTATTTTATGCAGTTCAGAAGCAGGGTGGGTTTCCAAGGGGATTTTTATTTCACTAAAGAGGCTCTCATGGTTTGGAGAACATTCAAGCACATCTGTATATTAGGCTTCAACTGCTCCGTGTCCGGTGCTTGTCTCCACTGATTGCACATCTTTGGTTTAAAAAGCCCAGGCCAAAGTTTTCAGAACTTGGTTGCTCAACAGGGACCCTGGGTTTGGCTAAGCACACAGCCATTCCCTTCATATCAGCATGACTTGATAGATTGTGAACGCTTATTTCAATGCCTTGTTTTGGATTTAGAAGCTTAACTGGAGGCATTCAGGTTTGAAATCTGGCCTTAGCTCTCTCAGTACTTCTATTTCATCACCTATAAAATGGAGGATACCATTTCCCTACAGGTGTTTTATAAGGCTTAACTTACTCATGCGTGTAAAGTGTTGAGATACTTGAATGAGCGGCACCATACCAGAACAATGTCTTATTTTGTGAATGTAACCTCCAAAACTTTTTACACCCTCTTAGGCCTTCCTATACTTCCTGTTTCCTGCCAGGCTGGGACAAATCCTTTCAGGACACTTTTGTGCCTTTTCCTGGCTATGGAACAGCAGGTGGTGAAAGGAACAAAAAATGAATAGAGGTGGAAGGAAAAGTTATCCAAATATAGTGGAGCCTCAAAAAAAGTTTCAGCCAGAGGTGGAGCAAGATTACAGATGATTTTTCTCCTCCCCACCCCCCTCCAGCTGTTTACCAGTTCCCATCAACAGCAGCTCCCCACTGACCATGCAGTTTTACAGCCTGCTTTGGAGCAAGGCATCATCTGGGACTGTCACCACATCTCTGAGCATGGAGAGGCTGCAGAGATGCTGAGATGATTTTCTTCCTCTCCTCCCTCCCAAAGGAATGGGGGGAAGAGGGTGGTAGCAGCTGAGGCCCTCCTGCTGCAAGTCTCTCTGGCTGTTTTAAAGCTGTGTTAGCTTGTGGAGGGCTCAAAACAGCCAAAGGGCAGACAGGGAATTTGCAAAGCACAAATGTAGTTTCAATCTGCTTCGTCCTTTCTTCTTGTCTTGTACAGAATATTTCTGGGGCAGCATCCCCCTAATACCTCTTCTCACCAAGACTTCTGCTCCTTCTTCCTGCTTGAACAATGTACAAGCAAGTCCAGAGTGGGAGACAGTGAGTGAATATAAGTACTTTCCCTCACCCCCCTTCCCAGCCCTGACATAATAACAAACAGCTCTCCAAAAAGCACTTAAATTTACGAACAGTTTATAAATTCACAGACGTTGATTTATAGATGTTGGCTTGACCCAATATTAGACACTTTGGTTTCTTTTCTGTTTTCAAAGTGCTGCTGTTATGGCTTGGGTTTTGAGTGCCGTCACACACCAAAAACAGCCTCCAGGTCCTCCCCGTGGGCTTTGCTTCACCCGCAAGAATGGGCCGGAGCTGGGGCTGGGCTCCCACTCTTCAAGGGGTGGCTCTTCTCCTTGCTCAGCAGGACGACTTCCAGCTGTTTAGCGAGCAGTGATGACAGGCTTTCTAGGCAGCTTCATTTCAGCTTCCCTGTCTGCAGGAATGGTGGCTGCAACATGGGGCATGAGGAGGAGCCTGTGCCTGTGTGTGTGGTATTCCCTGCTTACAAGTCCCCAGTGGGAGCACTGAATTAACCAAAAAAAAGAAAAAGAAAAAAAAAAGCATCAATTGCAATCCAGCATTAATTGGCTAAAAGAAATACAAATGAACAAATTTGAACTCTGGGAATGTTAGAATTCCACCCTGATGTGTCCAGGCTTCTCAACCTATGGCCACCCAGCGCAAACCCCTCATGCAGAACAGGCAAGCAGGTGAGATGAGGGTTAGGGATAACCACTTTCCATCCCACAGAACTTTACGGTCATGTCCAGGTTAGAAACCCAAAATCTGTGGTAACATACAGAGCTGTGGGCTTTGATGGGAACCATGAAAGCCTGTCTGGGGGATCACAGCATGTTGAAAGGCAGTTGTGACCATTTCCTCCACACCCATTCTACATACACACGTACATGCAAATAAAAGATATGTTATCTACCAGTCACTTCCATTTGTTCTTTTTCTGCCTCTGGGCACATCACCCAGGTTTCTTCATCTGTGTAGAAAAAGTGATGGTTCAGCTTCTATTCTGATCTCAGAGCTACTGAACTAGTAGAGAGAATTTCTCTTTTTGGAGAAAAGGCATTGAGCTTGCAGGAAATCCTAATGTTGGATTAACTGTCTCCTAGATTCAGACAAAGCAATAATGTTCCCTCATATAATGAGATATTTGCTAAAACAGTGCCCTAGTGATGATACCAGCTCTTCATGCCTCACACTGCTGGTGAGTCTCTTTTCTAAAGCTGCAGCAGCAGCCAGCAGAAGATGCACAGAGTAAGGGTTCTAATAACTTTGTGACCAAGCTCTGTAGGCTCTTGATTGGGGTCTGCCATTTTACTCCACTCCTTACTCCTTGATAAGCATCCCCTCATTCAACCACCAACAGACACTTTACCACCAAGTGGAAAATTTGTCGGAGTCACTTGGAGTGTAGTGCTGTACCATTTCATACTTTATCTTTGGTTTTGGGGTCCATATTATTTAATTTTAACTATTTTTTTTTCTCTTCTACAAAAGACTTTCACTAATAATAATTATTCTAAGTGTATGAAAGCCTGGAGCTTGTCATAAAAATAAAATTTTACCATCAAAGTAAAAAACTTGTCTAAGTTCTTCTTTGAGAAATTCACATATTTTTTAGAAAATGAAAGAAAGCAAGAACTCTTTTTTTTTTTTTCTTTTAATGAAACAAAAGACCTATTCTCACCAGGTCTTCTATATCTTAGGGACCATTTTTTCCCTGCTTTTGCATAGCCCTTCTCCATTGTTAATCCAGCTCTAGCTGTGTTGCAAAGATGGTGTGTATTCATGCTGTGGTTTTGTAACCATTAACAAACTAGAGAGTAGGCACTGGCCGTCCAATTCATTTTGACTTGTGATTTAATACAGGATCTGAACTCCAGGCCACAGTTTCCTCAAGAGTCAACAGGCTTAAAACCTTCATGTTCATGGGCTTTGCCAACCAGCATTTAAATCAAATATCATCCAGGCCACCTCAGAAACAGGATGATGGATCTGTGGACAAGACAATGGACTGAGATCCAAGAGACTTGAAGGTTAAATCCAAGCGTGCCAGCTCCTTCAGACTAAATTTCAGACCTGCTTGAACCCTAAGGAAACCACCCATTGGGAAGCCCCATCCCACCTTAACATTTATTCAGTGTGGGGAAGATGGTGGATTCACTAATGGACCAGGATCCAATTCAGCATTCTCTGGAGATGCAGCAGACCCACAGCAAAGAGACAAAGACATCAGCAGGCAAGGGCAGAGGGCTTACCCCAACGCTTATTCAGGTGGTGTGCAACCATGTGCCTTCCAGAAGGCCAAACAAACAAAAAAAAATCCTTGTGAAAAAGTGCACATAAAATAAATTACAGCAGCCCCCATTCCTAATTGAAATAACTCAGCTCTTCTCTTCATGTGTGCCTGTGTTTAAAGAGAGACCTGAAAGGCACAAGTTCACATTATGGCCTAATAGCCTGGAAAATTTCAGTTTAAAAAACAAAGCTGGCTTTGAGTTACACAGGAGAGACCTGAAAAAAGCATCTGAAACCACTAACTTCTATTTTTTCCTGCACTTTTTACAACATAATATGGCTGAACAGATTTTATTTTATTTTATTTTATTTTAAAAACTTACTTTAAAAAAATAATCAACACAAAAATCCTCTCTCTGGCCTTCATGTGCCAAGTTTCAGCCCAGGGCAAATTTTTTACTGCTGAATTATACACCCTGAAAAATAAGGGGCTTATAATGACAACATTGAGAGTCCCCTAACTATAGTGGTATGAATGGGGAGGGAGGTATAATAAGAATGGTCCATAGTGTGTAGCAGCAGCAATAAGTGAAGGAGCCCTTACTCAGCATGAGGAATTCTATATATCTTGGAAGGCTTTCATGAACCTAAACATTATTGCTAAGAAAGGAATAAACAGTTTGAACTGCTGTTGCCATTCATCCAGTGCTCACACACTGAGGAATACACAGACTTGTTCTCTCAATGCTGGAGTGAAATATTCCAGACATAACTCTTTCTTACTTCAGGGCTGGAGAGGATTTTGAGCTGCTGTTTGAAGGCAAGCTGGAGAAACACTCTTGCTCTGGGAGAATAATTTTTTTTATTTTTTTATTTTTTTTTTTTAATAGCAATGATGATAATTGACTCCTTGACTATGGCTCTTGGAGCTGATCTCACACTCCCTGACGTGAGCAGCGTCGGCCGAGGACACAAAGGATCATTATTGGCTGGAGTTGGTATCTGTAGGTGAAGCAAAACCAAATGAGGATGTTGGCAAAATGACTGGTTGCTCGGAGTGATTTGGTCTTGAAGGTGGACCAGACCTGACAGCCCAGAAAAGGCATGGAGAACAGTGCCATTTTTAAAACTGCTACTTCTAAAATCACATCACCCAGCAAGTTGGAAGCAGAAGTGGAACTGAGTCAGATGCAGGGACTATGGTGCCTAATCAGAGCCTGAATATCTCCTTAGAAAATGAGATCAAACATCAACATTTCCTCAGGGAGAAAATCCCTTCTCTGCACTGCCATTTTCCCTTCTTCCCTCTAAATGCATCAGGTCAATCACAGAATTGGGCTTTTGTCATTCCAGAAATATTTCATTTTAATTTCAGCACATCTGTGAACGAACAGACACACATAACTGCACTTACACCATCTCCTCATTGTATTGTTATTTTCTATTACTTCACATTTGCTATATGAAGAACCATGTCAACATTCATAACAGAAATTGGCCATTTTCTGAACAGAAAATTAGTCTGAAAAACTTCAACCAGCTCAGTGATTCTGGTCCTAGTTGACCAAAGAACATGACTTCAGCACATGATTCTCATCTGAAAGTGGGCATCTAAAACTGGTTGGAGGAAACATGTCTTACAAATCCACTTCCATTGCTGCTGATTTCCCAAGAGCCCATGCAGTACTACCTCAGCCTCAGCTTTACATGTCTGCTTTGTAGTAACCTAACAGTAAATAACAAAATTACCACTCAAAAATGCCTTACTATGGTGCTCATACCCAAACACTGCTGCTAGCTTTCCCCTCTCCCTGATTAAAAGCCACATTTATCAGTAATTGCTGGATCAAAGGACTGATAGGGATTTCACCACATTTTTATACCAGTATGATACCATTTCAGAGTTATGAAGACTATAATGCAGATGGAATTTGCGTCTCTTAACACAGAAATTAAGATTACATAAATTTTCAAGCTCTCTACCATACTTCTTTCTGTATTATTTAATGAACCGTTTCTTTTTCTAATTACTTCTGCTGTAAATCAAGCCCATGAGCATAAATTGAACTTGCAAATAAGAATTCTAACACAGAAAGTAGTTCATAGCCTTAAATTCACACTGCTCAAGTAAACCCAGTCTTTAATCTCTGGAACCCATCTTGGACAAACGTTTCTAGAGTAAGTGTCAAGTTTCTGGCAGTAAATTTGGAATAACAAACAAAAACCTCAGGTGAAGAAACTTTCTAAGTCCCAAAACTGCATAAGCTACAAAGTTAATGTTATTAAGAAGAATTCCTGAGCATGATATTTTTTCCATACCTGTGAAAGGACTAAAGTCTAATGAGTTTGCAAAAAGTTTGGACATGGAAATTAGTAAAAATTACACATGTGTTTAATCCTAGAAGTTTGGACATGGAAATTAGTAAAAATGACATATGTGAATAATCCTAAAAGTAATTTCCTTGAAAGAGCAGTGAAAAAGTAGCCAAGTATTTAGTTCTTAATTTTGACATTTAACAAGACAGTGGAAACCTAAAAACCAACATATCTCTCTTGCAAGTTTTGGGTTTTACTTTTGTGTCTTGTATCTCTCCACAAGACTGTTAACAGAAAGCAAGACTGGTGAGAGGGGAAAAAGGTCTTTTTTATTTTCCTTTTATTTCATATAAACAAGTACCTTTTTTTTTTTTTTTTTAATACAGCAACATAGAGATGTGTACATCTGACATAATTCACTGTAAAGTTATTTTAGTATAAGTTATTTTGTATTTATATCTGTGCAGTAATGAGAAGATATGTGGCTATGAAATTATGTTATAATACTGAAAACCTGATCTTCTAAAATTATGCTGTATCACTAATCTTCAGAACACTGGGAACATTGAATGGTAGAAATATTGGGTTGAAATTTATATTTTTAGTAAAAAATATGAGGACTTCACTTCTAAATGAAGTGGAGGAGGCATGCTTGACAAGATGTTCCAGGTTACATATAAAACAAAAATATTTTCAAAGCTTTTCAGTGAAGCCAAAATATTTTGCCTGAATGTCTTGAAAATCTTATAAAGATACTTTGGTGGTGAAGGAAACATTGTGAATTAAATCCTGCAAAATGCTTAGAAAGATGTGGTGAACAGTACCTTGTCCATGTAAAGTCAAAAGTCTTTGTGGAAGCTCAGGTGGAGCCCTCTGCCAGCTGCAGGGTCAGCTGGGCTGCAAAGAAGCTCCATGTCTGCAGGTCAAGAGCTGCCCAAAACCTTTCACTGATTTCTCAGTAATACTTTGTATTGCAGTCTAACAAGCCCCTACTGCAATAATTTCTTCAAACTTGTGGCCAGGTCAGTGAATCTTCCCTAGACCTCCCCGAGTGATGAGTACACAACAACCAGATTCCAGAAAGACAGCCAGCAGATCCAGGTCAGCTTTCTTTCATCCATGGTAATAGGATGGAAAAGGGAGGTTAAATATACATAACTGGTTGTGTTAACTATGAAAAGGCATTTTGATAAAAGTTGTCCATCAAACCCTTATGTCAGAAACACTGTCATTTTGGTTGTCCACCTTGTCTTATTTTCCACATGGTGCTGAATAGCCAATCCCTAAAAATCAAGTCTTCTCCAAGCTGCCACAAGCTAAACACCCAAAAGCACTGATCCTTTTTCACATCCTTGGCCTCATTTTGTAGCAGTGCATGTCCACAGTAGCTCACAGGAGCTACTCAGTTTTGTTCAGCTCCTTTTCTTTACATAGGAACTTTGACTAGTCTCCTTCCTCTCTTTCACAAGAAAAGTGATTTTCCTAACGACACAGGCTAGACAGATGACAGATTGTCACGACGCACAGCACATGTTTTCTTTAACTGAGCTTTTTATTTGTTGTTTTAAGGTTATTTCCAGATCTCTGACACTTATTCCAAAAACTCCAGGTAACCAAGACGGAGCTGAGAAACTGAAGTTATTCTTAGACTAATCAGCCAGTGATCTAAATCCACAACACTAATCTCATAATTTGGCATCACAAAGTTTAACCAGTCACATCTGGATAAGGTATTCCACACTAACAGCCATATTTAGTGCCACTGTTTTCCACTTGTTTACACTGGGAAGTAAAACACTGAGGCTGTTTTATTTTGAGCTCACATTAGTGAGACCTGCTTGGGTGGAGAGAAGGAGAATAATGACACTCAATGAGATAGGGCTGAAGTCATAGCTGCCCTAAAAGCATGCAACTTCATACTATTTTGTAGGATTTTGTAGACTACATTTGTCTTTAAGAACCTCCTCGGCCCTGCAATGACGTGTTGAAAGATAGCACTAGTGTATAACAACCTTAGATGGGTTCTCAGGTGCAGCAGAGCTGCGCATGACAGAATCACCAATGAGCTCCCACAGCGGAAGAAAGGAATCTCCTTCCTTTTGATTGTGCCCAACAAATACTCCTCCAAAACCCCCTTCATACCACCCCTCTGTTCTTTCAACACATAATCTTGAGGGAAAAGATTATTCCTATTATTGCTACCATTACAGTAGAGCAAGAAGGCTGTGCTGAGACCAAGTCCCGGTTGTGCTAAGTGCTGTGCAAACAAACACGTGGTGTGTTCATGCTCTAGGCAGCACGAGAGACAAAGGCAATATTATTAGTGTGTCCATGAACTGAGGCACACTGAGATTATCCAACTTGCCCAAGGTCACGCAGGAAGTAAGTGGCAGAGCTGGAAATTGAACCCAGATTTCTTGAATTGCAGGCCAGGATTTTAACCACAAGGCCATCTTTCGTCTCTCTCTATTTTTTTTCCCCTCCGATCTTTCTATTTTAGCACACTTTTGAAAAAAATTACTCTTAAAAATCCATTCGGCAATACTTTAGGTATGCTGTGGCTTCCACAACCGTATTTAGCACAATTATAGGCTAAAAGGAACTCTTGCAAATTATGTGCAAATAGATATGTCTTTATGTAAATCCAAGTTCTTGGAACATAAATCTACAGCCAAAAAAATACAAAGGTTTAAGCCAGGGAGGAATTAAGCTCCAAATTTTTTCCTCTTCGAAGGCTGGTAACTGAGGCACAACACTCTTCATCTACAGAAAGGAGAATACAGACTAGATGCCTAGGGAGTAGTTATGCCAGCTCTAATAAACTCTTGATTTCACCTACAGAAATGTGAAGGCAACAGACACTTGGTCATTGTTTTAGAGGTTTACGTCGCATATATGACTGATTTTATACACGTGTATTCTCTAAACCAGTTACTGTACCATAAGATCAAGAATACCGAAAGCCAGGCAACTTTCTGATAGTACAGAGCCCCACAGCAGATAAGGGAGCCTGAGCACAGGAAGGTAATTTGTTGTTTGGCTAGGGATGCTGTACAAGTTTAACCATCTGGGGAGATTGTCCATCTATTGAAATGAATTTCCAGGTAGAGCAAGGATCCTCTCTCCCATTTCTGTCAAATGCCTGGATGTTTCCAAACCAAAATATGGAACTTTCTTTGCTGCTGTAATGCCAGGCACAGAGCAGGAGACAAGCTACCATGTTGCTTGTCACAAATGCAAGAAGCAAAACCTGATTAAACATATTCAGCAGGATATGCAAACGTGATCTCTGATTCCCATGACAAGGACATGTTAACTCACGTGAAAGAAAAAAGAGCTAGTTTTTGTTCTTCTGCTGCCAAGGGGAGAGTGCTCACTCTGAGTGACACACTCCATGTGCAATTCTGCCTTGGCTGCAGTCCTGCCTTGAATCTGCAGCTCTGGGAAACCACACCATTTTTGTTTGGGCAGTCATTTACAAAGTTAAATGTAGGCACAGCACCCTCATTTTTCTCAAGGAAAATATTACAGATTTTTTCATTAACTTGACCAAATACATTTGTTGGAAATCGTGGAACATCTCCTCTACTTCCCTCCTCCAGAATTCAAAAGGTAATGAACTTTATATGGATATAGTGTGCTATTCTACATAAGATAGTAAGAGGAATATGGATCCATACATTTTTTCTATAAGAATAAAAGCTATGCAAGGTGTTCTGGAATGTACACTCTTTCATTTACTATATAGCTAGAGACCCAAACAGTAAACAGACCTATTCACTAGTTTGGAGTCTAAGGGGCACTCACTGCCTAGGCACATTCATACTAATCAATGTTTTTAGTTTCTCAAAGAGGACATCCACATCTAAGCCACATATCAGGTAGAGTTGCTGCCTTGTGCAAACTTCAGGAGGTGTTAGGTATCACCTATAGATGTCAGGGACTTTACCTGAGCCTCTGTGCCTGAACCTCTGTTTTGGCATTGTTAGATTTACTATCTAGAAAGGAAATTTGTCAAAGATTATATTTAAATTCAATGTCTTCTACTCAAAATCCTCAACCTTTTTGTGCAAAGATCTTAGTCCAAATGTTGACCATCCTCAGCCTCCAGGAATGGTTTCATTCATTTGTCTAAAAAGAGCTTGGTATGTTTGGGGTGGCATGAAGGGCAAATGGAGGAAGAGGGAAATGAGGGAAAACATGAGGTTAAATGTGGTATCTAGTAGGTAGAAGACAAAAATGGAAGGGCCAAAACTCATCCTCTGCCTTGGGCACTTCTAATGATATACCTGTACTTGAATATATATATATATATATGTGTGTGGTTTTCTGGAGTATATTGGAACATATATAAACAGAGAGTCGGTTTGTTCAGGAGCTGGTGGGCAATTTTATTTCTGGACCACTTGTTGGGTCTCCCACTGGTGGGAGTTCAGAATCAGCACCCACATACACTATGGAGTTGGTAGAAAGTTACCAGCTTTCCTGCTTACATATCCAGTCCAGCTGCACATCACGAACCATGTTTCTCTGAAGGGAGAGGCACATGCTCTTCCACGCTTGCTGCATGTGGTGCCTGCAAAAGGGACCAAGTGAGCAATATCACAAGGGACATCATTCAGGAATGGCACCAATGGCTTTCGTAAAGCAATGCAGCTCTGTTACTATGGTAACCATTGGCAGTACTTGGCCTCTGTGTGAACACAGGCAAAGACTGTGGAGTTTAATTTCAGACTAATTCAGCAGCAGGCAGGAGTACCAGCAGTGCTGGCTCAGCACTTCCACTGGGACTGGCGCAAGTCATTATAACTCATTCCTTCTGGGCTCTTTTTTTAAAGTGCCATCTGGGACTGTGCTGCTAAGCTGTCCTCTGAACAACGACACTGTTAATAATAATAACAATATTCAGGTCTTACATAGTGTTTTTCACCTTTAGATCTCAAAGTGAATTACTATGGAAGGCTTTGGAGGGCTTTAAGAACTGATTACACAGACATCTGTCAGGAATAAACCAGATTTCCTGACCCTGCCACGAAGCAGGGGAACAGTTTGGTGCTCTTTCTAGACCAGAATTTCTATGATTACCCCCTTTTTGCACAAAGATGATTTTGAGTTGTGGAGTAGCAAGATGCAAGATGACCTCAGTGGATCACACAGGTACTTCTTTGTAACCCCCGTGACAACCCAAGACATTATAAATGGTTAAAGAAAAGAATTTAAGCTCTCTTCATCCTAACACTGTAACCAGCAGTTGTGGGTGGTCTTTGTGGAAATGCAGCAGCAGTATACCTCAGATTGAGTAATAATAGAAGGTGTTATACAGATAACATTTCCAATGGTAGGAAACCATATGTTCTGCTGAAGTCTTGAAGGCCATAGGTCAATGCGAAAGGCAGGATTTGTCCTTCAAGATGGGAATGAGTAGCCCTCCATCTCCCTCCACTGATAAAGGGGAGATGGAGAAAGTAACAAGACTAGATACATAACTTTTTGGTTGCTGATGTTAGAGACAGTGAAACAATGCTAGAAATCAGGAGTAGGATAGTCTCATGGTTGCTTTGCAGAAAGAGCTCAAAACATTTCTGTTTTAAGTTTATCTGGTGTGTAAAGTGGTCTCAAGTACATGACACTGCCACTGAGCCTCCTTAGGAGCAAGAGATCCAAGAACATTGGAGGTACAGACATGCCCTGTGGAGGCTGTGCAGTTCAATATATATTTAGTGGCCCTATGGGACTGGAATTTCTTTGCAAACATCAGTCTAAAAAGTAAAATCAGCAAGTGCCAAGAAAAAGAGGAGCCATCCTCAAGCCAGGCACGACCTCATGTTATTTTGCAAGGGACACAGAAAAGTGAAGAAAAATGAGGACATTCTGAACCACAGGAATAAACTCCTCATTGTCATGGTTCACAGTTGGAGTTTAGTCATCATAAATGCACTTTCATACCTGTATTCATAAAGGAGTACCTAAAAGGAACCCGAGACAGATAAACAACGGCACAGACCTTAGCTGAACGGCTGTTCCATGCAGATGCTACAATTTTACGAATCATTTTATGAAACAGAAATTAATATTTTAATTTTCTTTTTTTTTTTCCTTGTATTTTTAATAACTTCTGGATTTTCATCTGAATTTCATACAATCATAGAATTACAGACTGGTTTGGGTTGGAGTGACCTTTAAAGGTCATCTATTCCAACCACCCTGCACTGAGCAGGGACATCTGCAACTAGAGCAGGTTGCTCAAAGCACCCCCTGCCCAACCTGATCTGGAATGTTTCACCACCCTCATGGTAAAATAATTCTTCCTTCTCTGTAGTCTAAATCTGCTCTCTTTTAGTTTAAAGCCATCGTCCCTTGTTCTGTTGCAACAGCTCCTGCTAAAAATGTTGTCCTCATCTTCCTTATAGCCCCCCTTGAAGTACTGAAAGGCTGAAATAAACTGTCCCTGGAGCTTTTTCTTCTCCAATCTGAACAACCCAAACTCTCTCAAACTTTCTTCATAGGAGAGGTGTTCCAACCCTCTGGCAATTTTGTGGTTTTTTCTCTTGTTTTCTCATCAAAGAAAATATAAAACCAAGGAACATCAACCTATTCTGTTCTGCAGATGATGCTTCTAGTTTTGGAGATTTTTTTTGATAAAAACATTCAGTGCTCTGTAAATATTTATCGTGGTGGGTTTGTTTGGTTTTTATTTGTTTGTTTGTGAAAAAAGTCCACATTTTGTGGAAATCACATTTTGGTGGAAAATTTCGACCACCTGTGGAGATGAAATCTGTGAACAGCATGTAATTTAGGAATAGGATGAAGATAAGTTCAATGGACTGATTTTTTAGTTTCTCATGTTTCAGAGTGAGGCAGGGATCCAGGTTCTACCATGCCAGCACGGCCGCAGGGTTGGAAACTTATCAAAGAAGTTGCCTTCGGGGCTCTCACGAGATCAGACTTTTACTCAGTGAGAACTCCACATCTTTGGAGGGAGCAGCAAGGCCACAGGAACAGTCTCATTTCAACATTGACCCCAAGGAAAATGAGGAATATGGAGGGACTTAAGAATTTTAAGAAACAGTTAACAGAAAACTAGTTAAAATTTTCCTCACAGAATCAGTAAATAGATGTTCAGGCATAGTTTAAAGTTTATACCACTTAAAAAAAACAAAACAAAACAAAACACGTGACCTTGTTCACTCATCACCCTGAATAAAAAAGGGCAAACTATCCCTATTCCACGAAGCTATTCTTGGCCACTGCGAGCTAAAAAGCAGGAAGGGCAGTTTAAAGGGGGCAAATACAATTAATGTTCCCGCTTTTGCCATATTTCTGGGCCCAGGGGACAAATCAGGAAACTTTATGTCAGCAGGAATGTGAACAATAAAGGCAAAGTGGGTTGCATGTTAGAAAACCATTTCACTCCCTTTTTATATTTTTTTTATTTTATTTTTTTGCCCAGCAGTATGATGTGTTAACAATTTTGTTGGTTTAACAGTTCACACTTCCAGCACATTTATCCATTGGCACATGGGGGTTTTATGCATTTAACAGTTTTCTTCATTAAAGTGGGTTCCACTGTGTCTTAAAAATTGTTTTCCTTAGACTGCATGTTTGTTATTTTATATGGTGTGACTGAAAAGCAGGCCAAAATTTTGGCCTTGGAAAATGCATGCTGCAGAGAGGAGCCCAGTGCAGGCAGCAGGACTAGCCTTCCTCAAAGTTCAGTACATATTCTTTTCAGAACTGCTGATTGCACTATGAAGCTTTCTTCCCTAATTTCTGGGAGATTCTTAATTTGTCCTGAGATTGGGAAAACGAATTGCAGATGTATGTGCTGCAATAAAAACCTTCTCTGCACAGGATTTTTGCACGCTGCCACTGAGATGGCCTTCATACCCTTCCACAACGCCCTTGAACCACCTGTTTTTTACTAGAACAGTGCCAGCATTTTTTTTTAAATTTAATTTAATTTTATTTTTTTATTTTGAAGGCAGAGCAGGGGCTGGGGGAAGGGAGAGGGCGGCTGTTATTTCTACAGAAGCAGGACTGGTTCTTAGAGGCGTAAGAGACACCCAGGTGTTTTCACAGTGAGCCCTGTGCAGGGCCCTTTTGGAGCTGAACTCGAATCCTGTTTGCCAAACTACACTTTCAAGAGGTGTCAGATATCGAGAACCTGCTTCAAACGCCAAGTCAAGCAATGGAGGGGAAAAAAAAACTGAGGGGAGGGAGGAGGGGAGAAGGGGGACATGGGGAAAAAGGAAAAGGGGAAAACGTTCCTTCTCGAAGAAAAAGGTAGTTGTTCCAACTTGGCTGTTTCTTTTTAAAATAATTAGTTAAGCAGTGCATAAAAACAGGTAAGTCTGTTCTGCATTGCTCATAGCCTTGGCAGGCCCCGTCTTTCCCTGCATTAGAGGAATTTCTGTGAACCACCGCTGCACAGGAGAAGGGAGGGGAATTGTATCACTGTGACCTAAGGCAACCCAGCTTGTAAGGTTAACCATAATTTTTTAAACTAACATGACCTCTGTTAACCCCTCCACTCCAATCTTAAGAAAAGAAAGGAAGAGAAAGCAACATGTTTACAAATCCACTAGAAGGAGAAAGAGGGGGATGAGAGGCCAAGAGTTTTGTTCCTTCTGTCTCCCCTCCAGTCCTCCATCCATCCCTCACCTGATCCTTTGTCCCCGTGTGTCCCCACCAGTAACTGGTGTTTACTGGGTCCCAATGCAGCATGTCTAAGGACTTTGCTTTTTCTAATGAGTCACAGAATCATAAAATTAAGCCATTCTGGGAAGCCAAAAAAATTTGAATCCATGTGTGCATTTGGGGCTTTGCAGGAATGTTCATGTCTGGATGTCTGAGTCACATGCTTTCACGGTAAACGTGATACATCCTCTTTTTAATGACACCATTGGCTTGCTCTATTTATTTTATTTCCCTCTACCCATCCTTCTCTCTTTATTCTGCAGGAGAACACAGGCCATTTCCTCCAGCTGGGATGCCAGTTAAACCCACCTCAGGCAGCCTTTGCCCTTCCCTCTTCTATAGCTGTCTTAAACCAAGTAACCAAAGCCAACACCAGCATGGCCCCAGGCCAGCTGGAGGTGGCATGGGGCCATGGTATATGGTGTAGTCAGCTTTTGTGTCAACATCTGGATGCTGAGTTCATCTTAACTAGAATGTGCCAAGCTCAAAGGAATCTGAGTCTGCCTCAGAAAATGCATATGAAATACGCAGCCCACACAAAGACATTGGCTCAAGGAGGGGTCTTACTTATTTGTGGGTCTCAAAATTTTCCTTATGGCTTAGTCCTACCTACATTCATTTCTGGTCACTCAGAGACAGATGTGGCATGGGGAAAAAGGGTGGAGGTACAATATGTAGAGACCTGACCTCATCTCCCACCAATGCATAAGCTGCAAATACTGCTTAAATGCTCTTGAATACCCCCCTCCTCCATGCTCCACCAGGTCTCATGGTAGACACATACCTCTGATCTTCTATGGAACTGCAGTTAAGCCATGCTTAAAATATCCTTTCTTTGAAACGGTTCCTTCCCTGCTTAAACAAGCACAAACAAACACTCCTGCTTATATGTTTATAAGTATTAAGCGTGGAAAATCTGCCAATTAAGTAAATTTAATGTAAAAAATAAGGAGCAAGAGGCCAGACTCTCAAGTGGTATGAACTGGCAGAGGTTCAAGACTTCATTGGAAAAATAGGCCCAAACTACCATTCATTCAATATATAGTCCAGCCCTCCATCCTAGAATGAGCTCATGTGCAATTAATTTATATACATATAGTTTATATATATATATATTTGCAGTCCTGTTTGAGCGCAGTGAGCACAGTAAACACCAGATCTACGACAGACTGCTCACCAACAGAATCACTGAACTCAGTTTTCCCCAAACCCTCTGTTTTGGCAATATTTATACAGCATAGTGTCAACTGGTTACTGTAGCTGTCTATTCTGGGTCTTTTTCCTTCCTAAATGGTGTCCACAGTCCATGAGAAGACAGACACTCTACTTCAAAGGATGAAGCTGAGCAGCCAGTCTCAGGACCTGCACCAGATGATGATTTCTGGAAGTAGCTCCATCTACACTAAGTATCAAGGAGACCTGCATCCTTACAAAGGCACTTAAACAATTCAAACATATTCCCCTCACCTAGTAACTACAGTCAGTGCTATAAGAGGGAAGTGAACATCTTAGAACCTGATTTTCAGCCAAGTGGAAATAGTCTTCAAGTTGTGCTAGAGCTAGTGATCATCTCAGGAGAAAGGACTGGATTTTAGGTATCATCTCAGTATCTTGAGCTATGAAGACCCGTGGGCTTCAAGGAAGGGAGGTGAACTGTAAAGGCCTTGTAAATATCATCACTATGATTCTGTGCCAAGATGGTCCAATACTGGATAGCTAAATGATCTGAAAGCAACTGTGGCTAGACACAGAGCAGCCATTTGGGAGAGCATTTGAGAGAGCATTTTGGCCTTTTCCAAGTCTTGAGCTGTATCTTGGGAACTGTCTGGACGAGTACTAGTTGGTCTAAGCTCTGCAAGGAGGACTCTCCTATTCATTTTAGTATAACCAATCAAGTCTTAGTGAAAAAAGCCAGGCCTTAATACAGTAGTATCAGGTCACAGTTGAAATATCTCAATAGGTCCCACTGGACCACCTTTTATGACAGTTCCAAGGATGGAGGTCCAGCCTCTTCATCTGTGCTTGAATATCAGCAACATTTTTCATTGACCTTGTGCTTATGTTTTAATTGTCATATTTCTGAAAGAAAACTTTGGAGACTCATTTCCTAAATTAAGCAAGGAGGAAGAGAAACTGCTGGTGGAGAAGAGCAAACTTGTCTCACACTGAGGACCCCACTTCCTCTTAAAAAGACATCACTGGGACATGTATTTGTTTAAATCTTTCTATTCTCACCCTTCCTCCAACTTGCATTTTCGTATGCAAAAGCTGCTTAGAAAATAATGTAATTCTGATTGTTGACAAATATTTAGTGCCTCAGAATTTGAATGAATATCTACTGCTTTTACAATTTTCTTTGAGTTGAAGAAAACTAAACAGATTAGTAACTTTTTTCTACCTCCTTCTAATAGTTGACACCTCAGATCAATGTACAATGTAGATTTAAGATAGTCTTCTAAAGTGGGGAGTTGACTTCAGCATCTTAAGTGACAAAGAGCCATGAGGCATTTCTGAGGCATGTATGTAAACAGAAAAAATAGTATTTCAGGCTGTTATCCAGCAAAAAAGCCATAAGCCTCGCTTCTCATGCAGTTCATGGAGTGAATGCATCAGCATCTACCTGAATATGGCTCCCCAGTCTCCTTGAAAATAAAAGTTATGGTAATGGAGTTTTGCCAGGTCCACCCAGCTTTGAACTGGTTTTCAAAGTTTGGTTAATTATTCCCAGACACTATTAATGTTCTTACCCTAAAATGTGTGAGCTCCATGAGAACTGGCAACTACAAGAAGGGAAGTGATGTGCACCAAGCAAGAGTCTGGGAGAGGTGACATCTCAAGTGTCACATTCCCATTTCTGAGCCATATTCTCTATAACACCATTTTCTGCCTTCTTTTTCCTAAAATTTCTACTTAATTCATAGTCTTGTTTCTTGAAATTATCTCTTGAGAAGATTTTCTTAGCCAGAACAGAGGGCAGCACATGTAAGATTCATTTGGTCTTAAAACTATTGCTGTAATGAAAAAATATCTTCTTTTCCTCCATAGCCTGTAAGACCTTGATATTACATCAGAGTCATAAGGGAAATTACGTAGATGCTGGGTCATCTTTCCTCATTTTCCCTTCTACTTTTCTGGCTGATCTTGGAGGCCTGATGATTTAGGTGAAACATTTAATATATACAAGAATATGTTGGTATTCTCATGCTTACTCCTGAGGCTCCAAACTGATGAAGAAAGAGTGCTACTCTAATTTGTTCCAGGCCTGGATTTGGATTGGTATTGCATGTGCACATTTTGTAATTTCTTTTATTCACTAACAGGACATAAAATAAGATTTGGGTAACTTCAGAAGTACCCAAAACATTAACTATTCAAAACTTTAAGAGATTTTATGAAGCTGCTGAAATAATTTTAATCTCCTAATACAATTTAAATTGACTTCTCATAATCCCTGCAAAAGCAGGCCACAGATATCAGTAACTGGACATCTGAAATGATGTCCAGGTCTACTTTGAGGCAGGTTTTTCTTTGCCCCAGTTTCTTCCCTTTCATCACAGGAACATTGTAAATGCCTTAAAGCAATTTAATGAAATATTTGGATACGAGAGTGTAAAGTCTAACTCTCCACCCTGAAATAACTAAACCCTGATATCATGCATCAGATGAAGACAATCAGTAGCAGCTACCAAAGCACAGAATAATTCAGGGACAATTATATACATTACAGATCTTTGTTTTCCTCTATAACACCAAGTCTGACTCCATCAGACTTCTTCAAACCAGCCATCCCCACCTTTTCTGGTTGCCATGTTTATTTCAAAGCCTGGAGCTCCATCCCGCTGTACTCCAGACAAGTTCTGTATGAGCCCTGCAAGGACCCCTTCCAGTGTATTCCTTCACTATGTTGGCAAGATCCTCTCTATCACATTAAGGTGAATTACCGTGAGGCTGTTTCCTTTCCCTGTGCTCTGTATGATACTAGGATGATGAGTATTTAAAACATAGTAGTTACAATTTCTTAGCTCTTCTACATGTCACTGAAATGGACTCCACATGGGAGGTGCAACTGCTGTGATAATCATTGTCTTCCATTGTAGCTCTGGGTTGGATTATGATCAGAGTAGAGGCACTCTGGAAAAAACACGTGCCTCGATCCTAATAAGCTTCTACTAAATAGCTGAGCAGCCCCCAGATGAGATTTTCAGAGACCTTTGCCAAACTTGGATGGATTCTTTCCAGAACTGCCAAAGCCAAACTCTGACTTCAGGACATCCCACTATTCCGATTCCAAATCTTTGCTCGATAGACCAAGTCTACTAGAGCTTTGATAAAATAGCTGTTTAGGTGTTCATTTGTTTGCTTTTTTTCAGGACAGCATAAGAATGTCTTTTTCTTCTGACATTACTCTAAGAATAATTTTGGCTATAATTTTACAAAAGATCTCTGCTTATGGAGAGAAATCAGTGATGCTACACATGCAGCTAAGGGCAGGGTATTGCATTAAAGCATGTCAATCAAAATACACATCATTGGCTGCTATCTCAATTTGAGTTTGTTACAGTTCATATTTCATCCTGCTGGGTTGTAATTCTTAATTTTAAATCTGAAATTTATCCACAGCCACAAGAAAAGTTGAGGTCAGTTGTCACACTGACACTTGGAAGAAACCCAGTGGGAACCTGTGCAGCAGACTTTCTGGGTGACATTGGGTATATCAGTTAATTCAGGTCTCTATGTTCACCTGTGTTAAGGGGAACATACTATTTTTATTATTTTTCATATAAATATTTTCTTTTGAAATTCTAATTTCTGAAGCAGGTACTACTTCCTTCAGTGTGTTTACTTGTGAATACAGAGAGTTTTCAATTCCATCTGAGATCTCAATATACTGCTGTTAAAAGAATGGTGAATAATAAAAATTCCCACTGAATTAAGTGGTGGCAGGAGGAGGCAGCCTCTATGAAAAACTAATAAAACTCAAGCTCTGAACAGAACTCCAATTTATGAAAAATGCAAGGAAAAGGCATTGATTCCCCCTGCACAGGAAAGGCAATTTCAGCTCACATTCAGCAGAAGCAAAGAAATAAATCTGCATCCTTGCTAATGTGATTCCTGTGAAGGAACTTGAGCCCAACAGTAGCATATAGGCAGAAGCCTACATCCAAAAATAGAAACCTCTTGGAATCCACAGCTCATCTGGACAGGATTAGAGAAACGCTGCCTGAACATTTAATGAGTGACATGTCAGAAAAGAATTGAACCAATTTACAGCAGTCCTGGAATGTCCCAAACACAGTAGCTCTGAAAACAATGGGATAAGAAGGAATTCATTGTCCACTACAGCATAAAGCAACTATTTTAGGCAGCAATATCAGTGACATTATTGACTGCAACACTATCTTTGGGTAGCTCTGAAAAATTGTGGCTGGCCCATGGGTACAATGCTGAAATTGTACCCAAGTGATTTTTTTTTTTCACTGATTTCACAGTTTCAGGAGAAATTAGTCAGATTTGCCTCTAACTTGTTTTTTGGTCACCCTGAAGCAGAACAATGCTTAACATGTTGACAGTGAGGTTTGTTATGGGGAAATTAGGGGTTTTTTTCAATGGGGTAGCTAGAAGGGAAAGGATAGAGGATTGACAATACAGCCAAGTATTTTGAGTCAAAACCCTCCTGAAAAAGTCAGTCAGATGTGTTGGGGCCAAGTTTTAAACACTGAGATAAACCAAAGTAGTCAGTGCCTGTAAAGCATCAAAGAATTTGCTCTCCTTTCAAGGCATAATGAAAGCTCACTGCCCATATCTTAACTGACATGCAAGAGGACTACCCAGCCTGGTAGAGGAATGCTGTTCTATCAGTGTTCATTCAGAAATTATCTTCTAGAGTGTACATGAAAAAAAGACTTTCTTAGAAGTATTATTTCAACAAGGTGTTATTTGGCAACTGTGTAGCAACATGAAATAATGAACATCAACCTCTGTCCTCCAAACTCTGTCTCTGTGAGAAAGGCAAGCATCACAGACTTGCTTCTGAAGGAAACAAAACACATGGGAGCCACATTGTCAGCACTTGGGTCATCTGGGAATGAACCCAGTATAAATGCTTAGAAAGGACAGGTGAAAATATCTGTTCCCAGGTGTTAAACTAATGTTCCAGATCACATCAAGTGGCCAAGCTGGGATCTTAAGTCCCCACCCCCACTGAGGAGGTTACAATCACTCCATCCAGATCTCAGTTAAAATCTGTCCTGATTTGTCTTGGTCCCTGGTATTTTTAGATTGTATGTTCTTACCAAGAAGTCTTGAAACAGATGTTGAACAGTGTTACTCCTGGCTTATGTCAAAGCCAGGAAGATTCATTCCCTAAGAGATCCTCTTGCTCTTTTAAGCTTGTTTTGCTTAAACTCTGGACAGGGATCCAAATGCAGTGGGACAAAGAGTGTAGCATGCTAAAGAGAATAGCCAGAGTTTTCGTAACGGTGATTAGGAGCCACCAGAGACTTTTTAAGGGAATAAAAATTAATTTAATTAGTAAAAGAGGTGAGGGTTGCCACATTTCAGATACTTAAGAGAAAACTGAAGTGCCAGACAGCACTTTGTATGAGCCTACACCTCAAAACTGGAGCTTGGATCCAGATACCTGCAACTGCATTAACAACCTTCCAGACTTGAACCTACCAGGCTGCAAAGTGTCATATCTAAAGACATAGTGTCATAACTCCATCTAAGTGGAGTGGCTAAGTAGAGAAAAAGACACCTCTTAGTTCTTCCAAAGAAGAGAAGACTGCGTTGTGACCCCAGCTTTTATTAGATACCTGAGACTCCATGTAGAGGATGGTCCATATAGATGTGCCAACTGTTTAAAGGCTTCAGCCAGCATTCCTCACTTAGTAGATATCAGAAATCCTGCATCCAATATCACTGATTTGTTTCAGTATGGATTCTCTGATGTCTAATGCAGGATTAGTTCCATGCATCCTCAGTGCAATTGAGTTTGAAAGTCAATCAATATGAAATACACATCCTTGGGAAACCAGGCTTAACTAGCACAGGTACATGTGGAGTGACTACTCTTAACACAAATAACTGGACAAATGGATGATGGGTTTTGTTCCTAGAAGGTTTTCAAAAATTAAAAAAAAAAAAAAAAGAAAAGAAAAGAAAAGAGAAAAGACCATCAAGAATACAACAGGTAGGAATAACATCTTCAAATCAAGCAAGATGTTTTTCAGGAATATGCATTTCAAATATGGAATTCACTTATGGAGGTAAATGCCACAGATGGTGTTATACCTATTGACCTAAATACCCTTCAAATATACAAATATGACTATAAAGTCAACATACTTCCACTGAATCACTGTGAGGCTTTTAATATACGTGTAAGTCTCTGATGATCCCGATAAAGCAGCCACAGCAAATAATCACAGCATTACCAACACATTAGAGCTTTGAGTAATTGCTCCCTCTTCGCATGAATGAAAGGTCATTGGATATCCATACAAGAGGTGCAATGCATCATTTCTCCCATGGAAGAAAAGCAGCCACCTCAGGGCTTAAATATGCATAACAGTATTTGACAAACAGTTGAAATTTTTTTGAATTGTAGTATTTCTAGGCAAAAATTTCAGAAGAGAGGTTTTTATCTTCTTATTCTTTTTAGTCAGCTTAGAACTCAGAGTGGGAAAAATATAACCTTCAGCAGAGACTGCAGGTTTTCTATAAATGCCTAGTGCAATGGGTTATTTGTTAACAGTTTTGCTCGCTGCCCATTGATCTTCCATGATTAGGGGATAAATCCCTCAGATGAACACTGTATGGGGAAGGTATTCATCTTGTCAAAAAACCCTACTCTGGTATTAATTTTCAGGGGGATATTTAGTTTCCAAATTACTAGTACATCCTTTAGTATCCCAATAGAACTTCAGCTGACCAGGCTCTACAATGCTTAGCTCACAATATGTGCTTTTTGCCCAAAAATGGCACTCTGGAGATGGTCTCATCTTGGGACTTTCCGTGTATCCTCTTCTCTAAGATTCATATAAGCAACTGTTTGTTTTAAGATGAATCATGTCGTGCTTTTACGGTTTCTGACACTTAAAAATATTTTGTTTCCGCCCAGCGGTGAAGTCAACCACTTACTATTATTAAATATCATGCTGTGTTATTCCCCATTTTGGGTGATGCTGTCAGTGGAACCCTGACTGGATGCAACTTTACACTCAGATCTTACACAGATGCTACTGGTACGTCTCCCGTTTGCAATATCTCCGGTCACCAGCTGCAGTTGAAAGTCTATGCTAATATGTTGGATTTACTTGTCCTCTCTAGCTGATTCCAGCCTTGTGGTTTATGGGTTGCCTTTGTGGTTTGCTAAAGGTCAGGCCCTGGATGGCTCTAAATTTTCTTAAGTGGAATTCAAACACCACAGATGAGTATGTGCTCAAAGTAGTTGTCTTGGGTGGTATGGATTCAGATTTGGTTACTTGTGCTCAGGATTGATGCCCCTCATCTTCTTTGGGGCCTTGATCAGACATAGGTGTCCCTACCTCTCAGTGCACTGTCCAGCTGCCATCTTTAGTTCAGATCCCAACTATCTCCAAAATTTCATGTTCATGTTAGACCCCAAGTTACATTTCAAATTGTGCACCTCCCACGCCCACCACTTCCCCAAGCTGATGCCAAGAGGCTGATCCTCGCCTTTGGCTTGACTCAATAACTGAAAATCTCACTCTCTTTTTGCTGGCTTGCAGGCAGAGACTGCATCAGCCATAATTCAAAATTGTGAACAGATGACTAGATTACTTACTTGAACTGTACTCAATCATTACATCACCCTAGTACTGAAAATCACAGCACTGGCTCCCCATATGATTTTGCATCCACTTTAGGGTTTGGCTCCAGTGCTACCGGACTTACTCACTTGCTCCAGTTTACCTTAAAAGAGCTGCTTGTGCCTCACGGACATCCTCAGACTCTGAGATCAGTCAGTGCCGATTTATTGATCATTCCAACAGTCTGACTAAAAGCTGCTGGTGTTGAAGCCTTGGCTCCTCCAAATGTATTTTGTGGAAATCCCTGCAACCTTCATCCAAGGAGGAGGAAGGGAAGGGAATGAGGGGAAATAAATCTGTTAAACTGTCCAAACACAAAGAGAAAACACTTTGTTTAAGCTGACAACAGCTTGGCCTCAGCAAAGGGAAAAGATTTTTTTTTCTCTTCCCTTCATGAAATCCTTTAGGTGTAATCTTTGCATTCAGAAATTTTCCTGACTCAAGAATAGCTGCAGCTGCTAGACAGGGTGTAGATAAGAGCAGCAAGGAGCCTCAGGACCGTGTTAGGCAAGTCAGCATGCCCAGCCATAGGCGATAAGCTCCCAGGATGCTTGGCATGGCTCCTTCATCTCCACGTCAGCCAGCCCTGGACTGGGATGCTGAGACCCTCTGGGCAGCTCCAGCACAGTCAGACTCGGTGTTGGGTTGTTTTTGCAGTCATCAAAACAGTGTTGGAGGTGCTGACCTTTTCTCACATGAGAGCCAGCTCTGGCTGACTTAATTTGTCCTGCTGTCTGTCAGCGGCTCTTTGCTTCTACTCACCCAGTGTTTGTCAGAGCGTTGGCCGTGATCCCTGCCTGCTCTTCTCACCCTCATGACGATGTTTGGAAGTGAAGCATGAGCTACATTGAGCAATATGTTTCCTCTCCCTTGGAGGAAAGCAGCTCAGGACAAGCTCAAGGTCGTGCAAACCATGACTCAGGGCACCAGAGTGGGCTTTCCAGCACCGTCATCAATGCACAGCCATCCCTGCTGCAGTGAGGGAGCACTTCTGCCCACTTGATACTGAGTGAAATGATCCCGTGAAATGTTGTGAGTTGGCAGTCTGGGTCTCATTTCAAAAGAAGAAATATCCATATAATGAAAGCCAGCATTTATGACTAATTTGCCCCTTGCAAGTCTCACGATCTGGGTCAAGGTCTGAGTGTGCAGGCACAGAGAAAGAGCCAATTTCTCTGTCCACAAGTCAGGTCAGTTCAGGCCAATGGGTCAGTGTCTCATACAGTCATCTTTTACTGTCAGAGTCAGACATCATAAATCCTACAGCTTAGGGACCACTAAATTCAATATAATAATAATAATAATAATAAAAAACAAAAACAAAAACAACACCACAAAAAACCCCACACATAACAAAAAAACCCAAACAGAACAGATTGCTTTGATGGGCAGAGCTGAAAACATCCCCCAACATTTTCTTTCCACATTCCCACCCCAAAAGAGTTGTCTTTCAGCTTTGTAGCTGCAGTCAAAATTTTCTCTTTAGAAAAGAATATAAAAAGTACTTCCATACATCATTGAATTCAGGAAAGGACACTGACATACTGAAGAAGGACCTCGCTGTCTGTATGTAACAACTGAGGCCAAGCCCAGAGGTTTCCTCTTGTGGTTGGTTGATGTTATCATTTTCTCTAATATATTAGATGTAAAAGAAGGAACCAAGCATGCCTCTTGAGATAGAAACAGTTTCAAAGGGTAAAACACTGCAGTCATTTCTCCCACACAAACGCCCACCTACCATCTTCCCTGATCCCTGTGAGTGACATATGGCTAACAGCCACAGGACTTATATCAGAGACCTGAAGGGAGTGAGAGCTCTGGCAGCAGTTCACAGGCAGGAGATGATGGTGGCTTCCCACTCATCATCTCACCAACCCCTGGGGATGAGATTCAGCTCAGTTCTCAGTGAGGTCAGTGACAGAAGCTTCAGCAGCTCACACTTCGCCTTTTTTCTTCCCAGGTGGGGTTTTGGAGCTTGCCAGCACCCTACACCAGCATGGTACAGCTTTGACATAAGCCATATGTGTCTCTGGACCTGCAGGTTGTCCATCCCATTAATAGCTCTTCCCTCTTCTAAACAGTGCCACATGTATTTTCATATTCTCCACTGAAGATTTCATAATCACAGTAGGGCTACAGTGAAGCCTTAGGAATGGCTTCATAAACTCAAGATGTCACACAATAGATGCCAAATGTTATTATGAAACACAGCTCCTAGACACATGCCGGATTGGCAGAGATGCCTAACTTTAGGGAGGGCCCCCAAACACACTCTAGACATGTTTAGCTACAAGGCTCCAGGACTACTTCATAGAATTCTGGCGAAAACTGTGATACTGTCTCAGCTCATCCAGGGAAAGGCAGGTTTCTAGTTAACTGCTTGGGGCTTGCTGTGAGCATTCATGTGATCCCCAGCCCATCCAGATGCAGCTCTGCTCATTCCTACTTTACAGATGGCCAGAGCAATCCACTCCCTGTCATGTGTAATGAAGGGAAGGAAGGAGAGACGATTTTTGACATGTTTAAATATTATTCAAAACAAAGAAATAGCTCAAAAGCCAGGGATGGATTTAAATAAATTAAAGCTGCCAGCAAAATCCCGTATTTGTTACAGTTCATTCCACTTCATCCTCAGAGCCATCCCTCTGCAAAACATGGCAGCTCCTGTAGTTTGGTGTCCAGATGTTCCCCGTCATACTCCCTGCATTGCATCATGCTTTTTTCCTGATGTGACTCCTTAAAAACAGTGAACTCAGATTCCAGGACAACCTGAGTACACTTTTCCATAATGAGGGGTGATTGAAATAACACGGTTGTTGACTTGGCCAGTGAAACACGGGCTTTTTTGTTCTTCTCTTCATCACCCCTCTCCCTCTCTTTTTTAATTCTCCAGCTGGCTGGTAATCCAGCATCATCAACATCTTTTTGCATTTTATTCCTTAAGCCATTCATATTATACACATTCCTGTTTTTAAAACACAGATTTTAGGAGTGATTTGATGTGGCTTGGAATACTGACATGCTTACACATTTATAAAAAATTCATTAACTTGGGGGGAGGAAAAGAAAAGATTGCATCTTTTATTTTCTTTCCTTCCCTTCCCTTTTCTTCATTTCCAACATATGAAATTATTTGCTGGCCATTTAGGAACCGCAATGTCAAGATGTGGTTGCCCCATAGGGAGGAAAAAAGACAGTTCATCCTTGCAGTTTGCAAGTCAGTTGTTAAGAAGTAGCTTTGGCAAAGGCCAAAGCCAAATTGATCTTTGAGCTGCAATGTTTAAAGGCTATGTTAGCAGTTCTGCTCACTGTTATTGAGAACACCTCTTCCCACAGTCCTTAAATCTGCCAAATTATAACCAAAAGATGATGCTGTACAGCGCCTTTGTTCCAACCTTGTGAAATCCCAGTCCCCAAGTTACAACTGCCAATTACTCCTGTCTCTAGGCTCAGTCTTTCTTGGACCTCCAGTGAGATCAGCAAAAAAACCCCCTAAAAATGCCAATTTGGAACCCTTCTCAGGAACACTGAAATATCTAATTCATCTAAGCTATAAGGCGACAACTGTGTCCAGTCGAGGAGTGGTTTAAATAGCTAAACTCTCACTGAACTCAGCTGGAGTTTAGGCACTTAAAGCAGGAATCTGTAACATAGCAGAGAGTTACAGATTCCTTGTGCTCTTACATAAAAGTTCTGCAGAACTTTCCTTCAGAGTGTCTTACTACATCCCTCTACCAACTCTCTCTCCTTGCACTAAATTGTGCCTTATATACAAATATGACAAATTTATGGGATTTTTGTTTGGTTGGGTTTTTTGTGTTTTGGTTTGGTTTTTTGGTTGGTTGGTTGGTTGGTTGGTTGGTTCGGTTTGGGTTTGGTTTTTTTTTTGGTGCAGGGACAAAGCCTAAAAAATAGCCAAAAATATTACTTCTGTTCAAATTATAATGTACATAGACCTCTATCAAAGATAGCTCTCAAATGTGCACCCATTTTCAGTAGCAGTGGTTAAAACCCCATTCCAAGTTGCTTGTTTCTGTGTAAAAGCTTTTAGCAGATGATCTTATTACCACTATATTAAGCTCTATTCTTTCACCACTACATACAAAGTAAGTATAAATTGCTCCTCTCCCACAGTGGAGGAAATGACTTTGATCTTGGAAGCAATGAATGATGGAAGTTATGGAAGTTTCTGCTGGTTTCTTGATATTAATTTTTTTTTTTTTTTTTTTAAGGTTAATTCCATCTTCAGTCAAAAAGCCTTAAATTCCAGATTTTGTGCTCTAGACATATTTGAATCTGATAAATATTTTTAATTAAGGTTGTTTTATTTGTTATGCCATAATTGAAAATGCCACAAGAGATTCATATTTTCATTCAGATTTGTATTGAAAAGACAATCCACAGGACAAAAAAAAAGAAAGGCGACCTGACTTTTTTGTTATTTAGTCTCTTTCACTGGATTTCCTCTGTTCTTGTCTTGTCATGACAATGGATATAAAGAGTGATGAAGTAGAAATTCAACCTCACCTCATTTTGATACACTGTTACCTACAAGTCAGGTGTACAATCTTAGGAGGAAAAGGGTTAAATCTGACTGCTTTGTCTCTGTGACATGAATTTCATACTAGCATGAACTCAGAAGGCCAGACAGACCACCACATTAATAAAACACTTAAGCACATCCTTCGTTTGAAACTTCAGGATCATTCCGGTCTTCAGCAAGACTTTAGCACACATTTCAGTTCTTTAACAAATAATATAGCATTGGTAAAATGTTCCTTTTTCTCCTGCCTGAGTAACAATCAAACTCAAAGGATGAAATATTACACTGTCCTGCAAGAGCTGAAACTTTCCAGATTCAGGCCTGAAACAATGTTTTATGTAAAGATCTGATCTACAATAGTTTGTCTTTACAATGACAGGGGCATTGCATAAAATATGGCTCACAAAGCTATCAAAGCTGTAAAAAAAGAATACAAAACAGTCCTAAATTCTTACTTTTCATTCACACATAAGACAGGATTTTAAGCAACCAGTTAGCACTAAAGTGTATAATTTAATATCCAGTATATGTAATGATTTCAAGCTAACCTGAACTACCAGTTTCTGTCATTCACTAGCTTTGAGCCCCTCGGTCTAATGGGGAGGGTACATTGATTTGCTTCCATCCAGGATCTGTGGTTGTCTCATGCCTGTCTTAGACTGTTCACAAGATGACAGTCTAGCACCATAAGAATTTAATCTTTGAACTATCAAAAATGTGGAGCTGTCGATTGTTGTTTCAACCTAAAATTGCCTTTGAGATTTTTATTTTTCAGTCCATCCAAAGATGACTTTGAAGATCACATGAAAGGGAAACAGAAAGGACCATCTTTGATCAGGATAACACAATGAGGCTATTAAGGACTGTGGACTGAGTAAATGACTCACATGCCCTGTAGTAGTGGTAACTAATAAAAACAATTAATAATAATAAAGTCAGAGAGTCAGAGAGCCAGTCAGTGGCTCAGTGACCTAACATAAGAGCAATCATCTGCTGGATTGATATTTTGGGCTGACTGTAGCATAGAGGCTGAAAGAAGATTATCACTGGATTCTTATAATTGTTTTATGAACCCCCCGGTGAACACAAACAGGACTAAATAAGAGCCTTTCTTACATAAGTTGACAATTAAAGCCTTGGCAGGCCAAACAGTAGTTTCTAGTCTTTCAGCAATGAAGTTTAATGCTCAAAGCAAATCTCTTTTTGTCTATTTTGTCATGTTCTCTCCAGCTGGTAAACATGAGTCAGGAACAACATCTGGGGGAGGGGACAACTGGCTGCTAAGAAACCAGTTCATTCCAAAATGGGACCTCTCCATGCACATAAATGTCAAGTAAAGCTCAGTTCATGTTAGTAGATGTTACCTCTGTCTTTGCAGAGTAAATTGGGGGCAAACAGCCACTATCAGGCCAGCTCTGACAGCAGTCAAGTATCATACCCTACAGTGACTTTTTACATCTGAATATTTCGGATGTTTGTAGCTACTAGAATCTGGACTCTGTTGTGGACCACACACCCACAGGAAAACTACCCCATACCACCCTATCGCCCTATTTACAACAAATAGGAGCCTAGAATTGAAGTGGGAACTGCACATGCCTCCTTCTTCTTACCTTTCTCCAGGTGAAAGACCTAAAAGACTGAGCTTTCCTCATATGAAACCTTCAGTAACCTTATCTTACCTCATTGCTGACCCTGCTTAACTTTTGAGGTCCCTTCCAACTGGAGTTATTCTATGCTTCTGTGATATTAAACTCATTTGACCTGGATAGTCATTTTCTTTTGCTGTGTTAGACTAGAGAAAACAAAACCCACCATGAACTCCTGATTTATTGTCTTTTTCTTCCTGCAACTGTTATACACCTTTCTTACAGCATCATAGGAGAAATGAGCACCTATACAGTATCTGAAATAGGAGAAGGTGATGTCTTTGTGATATAGCCATATCACTTTAAGGGTCATCTCTTTGTCGACAACTTAACAAATCTTCCTAGGTTCCCAAGGAACAGAGTCAGGTCCTTGTGAATGTTTCAGAGGAGTTTGTCTTAGGGATGGTCCCTCAGCCCTCGGAGGAGTTTTCTCTGTAGAAGTAGTATGGAAAAACATGTTGTCTGACTTAGGAGACTAAAGTTAGATAGGGTCAACATCCACTTTGATTAAGTGTGCTGAGATCCCTTCCTAAACATTATCTGCAGGAAGGAAGAAGTGCTCAGAGGCAGGAGTGGGAGAAGGAAATGAAAAAATGTCTGAATAGGACAGCTGATGGAGGGAGGCTGTGGAAAGCTATGACAAGAAAATATATGGAATATATATAGATAAGAACCAGAACTATGAGAGAGCAGATGGTGAGGTTGCTTATTTTCTTGAAGCAAGGGGAAAGTCTAGGAAGATAGCAGACTTCTGTTACTAGCTGCTCCAGACTTCTCAATGGTAGAAGACACATTCCAGAGGAAATTTCAAGTAAGCTCAGAAACGTCAAGACACCTTGCACTTGCTACGCTGTCATAGATGAAGAGGAGGTCTGGGGCTTTGCATATTCTGATCTGGTAACATTCATGTTTGTACCACACTCTTAGTATAAGCACTGATGCAGAGAATGGCCAAGAGGACACCTCACCTACTGGGTCAACATCTCAAGTCCACTGGTGAACAGGAAGCATCAGCATTCTTCTCTCCCTCTACTCTGCCTTGGTGAGGTCACATCTGGAGTACAGTGCCCAGTTCTAGGCTCCCCAGTTCAAGAGAGACAGGGAACTACTGGAGAGAGTCCAACAGAAAGCTACAAGGATGATTTAGAGGCTGGAACATCTCTAATACAAGGAAAGTCTGAGGGATTTAGGTATCAGGGATCAGGTTGAGCCTGGTAAAGAGAAGGCTGAGCGGATATCTTATCAATGCTTGTTAATATCTGAAGGGTGGGTGTCAAGAGGATGGGGACAGTCTCTTTTCAGTGGTGCCCTGTGATAGGACAAGGGACAACAAAAGTCATAAAATGGAACACAGGAAGCTCCACCTCAACATAAGGAAAGACTTCTTTACTGTGAGGGTGATGGACCCTGAACAGACTGCAGAGAGAGGCTGTAGAGTCTCCTTCTCTGGAGACTTTCAAAACCTACCTGGACATGTTCCTGTGCAACCTGTGCTAGGTGAACCTGCTTTGGCATGGAGGTTAGATGAGATTATTTCCAGATAATCTCCCTTACTGCCCCTACCATTCTGTGATTCTGTGATGAGAGGGACTGGGAGCAACTACAGACTACTCAGATAAAGTGAAGGAGAAAAACCCATCCATACTGGGAATAGAGGCTTGTAACAGGGCAGTTTTGACCTTTCAAGAGGGAGAGAAGACCCTCTAGAAGACCAAGTCCTGCTTCTCATGGATGTGACAGATTTATCAAAATGTTCAGTCAAGGAAGAGAGTTTTAAATTTTCACTGAGACAGCTCTGCCTCCAAAGGGACAGGTGGGTTTTGTGTCTGTTAATTGGGTGGAATTGCTCTGCTCTTTTATTGGCTTGAAAATGAGATGGATTAAGAGGCTTTTCCAGGCCCAGCATGCCTGTGGCACTCTTTGTCCTTCTCAGCAGGAGATACAAATGGCTTGCAGGGAATGAGCATCTTTCTTGTCATTAGTTTTGTAAGCAAAAACTGCAACGGATACAAACTTCCCGAGGGTTTGGGGAGGCAACCTGGGGCAGAGTTACAGGAGGAAGGTGAATGCAGAGACTTGTGAGGGAACTTTTCTGTTGCTCATTAATTACTGAAGATACTGAGTTTTTCTCTTTCGCTGAATGCTGAGTTAGACTGAAAAAACATTGCAAGGACTTAGCCTGAAGCAAGTGCTGGAGCAAGGGTAAGGGAAAGAAGCACACTACAAAACTAATAAGGAGTTTTATGCACCCACCATTTCATCATATAATGTTCAAGTATTAACCATGTACCAAAAACGCCAGTCTCTTACAGCCTTTCCCCAGCTATGATCACTCCAAGAAGCATTCAGTTAGGCTGAGACGAACAAAAACCTTCATTCATTACAACCCAGTAGGATGCAAACAACTTCACAACTTGATAATCCCTTTCAGCCCTTATTAAATCAGCAACGCACTGCAGGTGGGAAGTCAGCCTGGAAAAGAGAGACAGCCCTTTACGTGCTTTGCAATAAAGCATGGTTTTAGTCACCAAAAAAGATTTCCAGGGCTTTCCCTGCCTGCCTCTCCTCCCAGGAGGCAGATTCCCAGTGTCCCGCAGCAGATTACGAGAGCATCGTGTTTGCATTATGTGGTGGTGATGATGTGTTTGTTCTTGGCACCGAGGGGCTCTGACTCCGCAGAGTTCTAGCAATGACAGTGGAAATCTTTCAAGCCTTGAGCTGGATTTGCAGCTTCCCCCTCCCCATTGCAATTCAGACTCACAACACAGAATACAAGACTCTTTTGTGGGGGAAAAAAAAAAAAAAATTAAAAAGGGGGAAAAAAAAAAAGAAATCCACTGAGATTTGTTTTCCATTAAAAAAGAATGGATTTACAGTCCTCGGGACACGGCCCTGCTTTTCAAACACCCACCCCAAGCAGTGGTCAGATGCTCATATCAGAAGCTAGGCATGTATAGGCTGACTTTATGTCCAGATTTTGGATTTGATGTTCCATTAATGAACCCAACATATGGGAAGGTAGGAAACAAACAGGCCATGGCTGGTTTTATTGACAGTGCAACTTTTCCCCAATGTGGTGCAGCCCCTGGAACCATGTACACGGTATTGCCAGCCCCATCAGATGTGGCCAGATGTTCCACTGTTTGATCAAAATATGACAATTATTTCCAATTAAAGATATCATCATTTTAGCATAAGCTTTTTAATTTCCCCAGAAATGTTTTTTAAGTTGCTTTTACTTACCAACTTTTATCTTTTCTTTCTTCCCAACTGAAAGCTCTAAGAAAAATAAGGAGGTTATTTTAAAAACTGAAGTTTTAAAGGGAAATATTTCATTTGAAAAAATCTCAAAAGAGTTTTTGATCTAAAGCCAGTATTTTTAGTGAGAATGTTTCCATGGTCAGGTTTTTGTGTTTTTTTGTTTGGTTGTTTTTTGTTTTTTTTTTTTTTTCCTAAAATAAACAAAATTTCAGATCGAATTAAAAATTTCCATTCTGGTGGAGAAGCCAGTCCTTTTCTGTTGGAAAAATACTTTGATGCATTAAAAGAAAAAGCCTTTTGAAAAACACCTGACTTCTATTTAGATGAAAACTACCCAGCTGAAAATCTCAAACCCCCAAAGCATAAGATGCTAACCCTATATGCAGCTTGCATTCATGCTGTCAGGCAGCAATATCTTTTTCTTCCAAAATGCCTTCAGCTTTCTGTCTGTCTGCAGACTTCCCTGTGTATGGATTCAGGTTTCAGGGTTCCTAATTTATATATATACATACATATGTACATGTGTCTATGTATATATAAAAGTCACTGTGGCTTCATATCCTCAGACTGTACGTAACTGTCTCCTCTCTTGTTCCTGGCCTTGATACTTAGGCCTTATTTGTATGGGGACATTGAGAAAAGTAGCTGGAACGAATTTGCCATAAAGTGTCTTGGGGCCTACAAACAACTACATATGTTTAAACTTGAATTATTTGTCATCTTAGGTCCAAAGAGGTAGCTCTGTCTGGAACAGAAGCAACTCTGTTTCTGAGTTGAAAAGGCACATTTGCACACCTTGTTGTTAATGTACCGTGTTTGGTAAAGTTTATGTTTCATGAGGTAAATCAGGAAACAATGACATTTCAAAGTCTACAGAGATTTGAAGAAGTGCCCATGTGCCCCAAAGCTCTTTTGCTCCCTCCCTGCAACTTTATCAGATGAAATCAGCTAATAGAAGGTATTACCCATTCCTTCAAACTTTGCAGTCACTGAGATTTTAAGGGCATTATGAAAGGATTTGGCTTTAAAGCAATTGCTTTAGCTTTCTATTACTGTCGAATCCTGTTTTCTCCCAACCTTCAGATATCATAAAAGAGAAGATAAAGAGTAAACTCTAGTCTCTTTTAACAGCAACAATGCAAGGTGAAACAACTCTTACGGGACTCCCACGTCAGTGACATTTTCTTTCCTTTTTCACAGTAACACGGGCAGGACACAGGAGTCTGCATTCCCAATTTGCCTTTGGCCTTTGCGAACAGAGCATCTTTGAAATCATTCTTTCCTTTGTGACGTGATTCAGATGTAGACAAGGTCAACAAGGCAGAGGAGGCTGATGAAGGTGTTATCAAGAGTAACTTGCTTTATATCTGACAAGAGAGAAAAAAATGAATATTGGTAATACCAAGAATAGCAGATGGGAGGTGAAAATTGTGCAAGAATAACTAAAAGTCCACCAGACACTAGAATAATCATGAGCAACTGTAGTTTCAAGACTGAGTGTCTTGCTTCAGTGTGAAGACATCTCAGGGGGTTTCTGCCTCTCAGAATTAAAGGCAATGCTCTTTCAGCCACCACCAGGAGTATACTCAATAACACCTCCAACACAGGCTGGAATGAGGTGCAGCTTCACTGGAGCTCCAATACCTACAGGGAGGTTTTTTCTCACCTGGATCAGACCTCCCTCATCTTTTCTTCATCCTAGAGGAATTAACTGGAGGAGCAGTTGTTTCATTGACTTAGTTTCTCTCTCTCCATCTCATGATAAGCAGAAGGGAATGAGCTTCTCATTACCACAGCACTGCTGACAGTTGGTGCTGAGTCGTGGAGAAATTATTCTGCTCAGAATTTTGAGGGATAGGTGTTTTCAAGTACTTTGCTCTCACACAAGCGCAGCATAAAATGATGACTTATTGTCCCCATTCAGTCTCAGCTGCAATGGTCAAAATGTTTCTCATTCCTCATGGAGGGCTCCCAAGCTGTGACTGAGGCACTTCAGTTGTTGTGAGAGCTGCTGCATAATCCAGATGACTGTCTGGGGAGAAAGCAAACAGCATGAGTTGTCCTTCTGTATGCAATGGTGGAATGAAATCAATCAGTGAGCCCCTTCTCAAGCCACCCATTACTCTCAGATGTCCAAGGTCATAAAATCATACAACAGTTTGAGTTGGAAGAGACCCTTAAAGGTCATCTAGTAAAACCTCCCTACAGTGACCAGGGACATCTGCAACTAGAGCAGGTTGTTCAAGCCTCAACCAGCCTGACCTTGAATGTTTCTAGGTCCTGCAGTCATGGTACTCCACTGTGTCATTTTTTTCCCTTTGGACCACTTGGGATATCATGGTGAGAGATGACCCCCCCATCAAATTGTGTTAGTTTTATTCCATCTGCCACAGGGTAAGAATCCACAAATAGTTCAGACTGGATGCCCACATTTTATTTGGTTATAACTGGGTGAGTCAAGAGTCAGTTCTAGACACGGTCTTGATTTACCTGGCACAGTAAGAGCAATGCTGACTGCTTATGGATGCTGCTCATGGGGTTTTTTAGGCTGCCTAGGAACTGATTATAAAATTAATAAATTCGTTTTGGTTATCAGTTTGTTTGTGTTTTTAAATTGTCTCTTTCTTGTAAATTGCACCTCCTCTGTTCTCAGCCAGCACCAGGTTTGTGCATTTGTTGCTTCAGAGAGGTTGGAGCTATCTGGATGGATGCTGAAGTAAACCTTTGGTCCTTTCTGTTTGTTCTCAGTTGGAAGAGAAGCTACATTAATATTGACAAGGTTTTGTAAAAGACACAATGCTTAGGGATTTGAGGGAGGTGTTTTCTTAGCTGTTTTCTTCCTCTATTACCATTCTGAGGCTTTCCCCGGAGAGTTTAGGACATTTTGCCCAGTGAGGTTTGAACTTTTCCTGCTGTTGGGAGCCTCTCATATGCCATTGCCCCTAGGCTCTTTGCTCAGAGCACTGACTGAAGTTACTAGGAAAATGAAAGGCAAGTCCCAATTTTTGCTGAATTTTAGGTGAAGATGGGTTGATTTTGTATCTGTATAAAATGTTGTCTCTGTTCCCCAGAAAGAAATGTTTCATTTCGTCATATTGGAGGGGTACCTCTATAAGTACATGATGCACAAAAGAAAAAATAATAAAATTCAGCCATTCCTCTAATAGCAGGGGAGAATTTCTCCCATGCATAACCAGCTTAGCAAGGCTGTCTGCAAAAAATACAGTAGGATTATGTTTAGTGTTCACAGCACTGGAGGATGGATACTGAGCTGGGCAAAGCAGCAGAAAGCCCTCTTGAAACGCGTTGAGCAAGGCAGATACACACCAGTTGAAAACCTGCCTTGCTTTATTCTCGTTCCACATATAGATTTCATTGATATGAGCTAAAATACAGTACTTGGAAAAGGCATTTACAGTGGGTAGAAGAATGGAAAAATTCAAACTGGGGCCAACAACTTTGTACAAAAAAATCACCTGCCAAGAAAATTGACAGACAAAGGGCATAATTGCAAGTCTGGGGAGAAAAATACATTCTTACTCTGTTCTCCGCAGCATGGTATCTTCTCCTAGCACAGAATGAGTGAATTTATTGAGGTCATTCATCCCCTGGTAATTTGGCTACTGTAATATATTTCACAAGTGAGAGGAAAACAGCCTGAGGAGACAGCATGCGAGAATCCAGAGCACTGGCGGAGGAGGTTTATCCAAATTCATAGCTGCCAGTAAGGATGTGGCTTTATAATTCACAGTCACTCTCTCTCCCTTTAGCATCGAGAAATAGTCTGTGCTAAACATCCCAGTGTAAATTCAAATCTCAGTAATGTTGTTGTAAAATCCTCTGACATTGATGGACTCAGTCTGGATTAAAACCATGGCCTTCTCTATATTCAAAAGCTATTCTGGGTGATCTTGAGCTTTCACAGGCTGTGATGCATTCTTAGAAATACCCAGAATATGAATGGGTATGGAGCAATCTAATCTGGGTATGGGCTAGCTCACGTTTCAGTGAGTCTCTCCATGTAGAGAAGCAGGTATGGTAGCAATTTGGATGACCTGTTCTACTTCCAGCTCTCCCTCCAGGGCTGCCCTGCACTGCATCGCCCACACCAAGGTCTGTGGTTTTGGCTGTCTTTGTGTTTGCTTCTCTGTGGGTCCTAAGATGGGATTTCTCTTCTCCACTTAAAAATTGGTTTAAGTGAATCATTGTCTTCCTATTTCTGGCTCTTGATGCAAGCTGGCCTGTCATTCAACTTCCATGTGCGACAGAGGACCTTCTGCTGAAACAGTTTTCTACTGATTCCTGTGAGGAGAAGTTGTCATACTGCCACACTAGACATCAAGATTCCAACATATTCTTGAGATTAAGAGGTGCCACGACTTCCAAGACCCAGGCCAAGGTTAACACAAACAAAATGAGCTGGGATATCTATAAAAATATCAGAGACAGTAACAAAACTGATGGCAGAGATACTGATTTTTTGCAGTATTTAATGTATTTTGCAAGAGTTCCACAGTATTATAATACAACATTTTCTTTGCCCCACACTGAAGATATACTTTTTAAGGTTGGAGTCAATAAAAAAAATAATGAAGAAGATGAAAGGCTAAATGCTGCAGAGCATGCAATCCTTGGGGATTAGAAGACACTTAGATGAGAAAATGGAAAACAATCAAATGCAGTTAAGTTAGATTTTGCAAAATAAAACACTTAATGATTCTTTGTTAAAATTACTTTAAAAAAATAAATCACATTAATAACACCTTCCCATTAAATCCACCTTGTTTTTTGTTAGAAAGATCTACCTCTGGTATCAGTTACACAGGAAGTCAGACAGAATTACTCAGTGGTGCTTTTTGGTCTTAAAATGCCTATTTATTAAAGCTTTGATTTCCAGCCTGTACATCAATCTTGCATGGCAACCTCTCTTTGACAAGATTATAACTATTAATTAAGTCATGCTAATGAGGACAGCAAGATAGGGTTTTCCCATCTCTCCCACTATATTTCAAGTGCTGCCAACGTCAGCTCTCTCTTGTAGCTGCCTCCAGCTTTGCTGTCTGCTGTGTTTCTTCAGTAGGGGGAGGAGGGTTTAAAGCAGCAAGTCATAATTCACCAGACATCCTCATTTTAACAGGATGATCCTCTGTTAGAAGAGGATTTCCCCTCGTCTTGTGAGTGGGAGTAATTGTTCTGAGACTCCTGGTTTCTCTTTGAAGCACGTGGGAGATGAGCATCCTCTTTTGAAGTCCAGCTGTGTCACAGGACCAACGGCAGAGGAGGGAGATGCTCAGTGGTGATGCTGGCCTGTTCTGGGGAAGCTGTGTGGGAGAGCTCTGGCTGTCTGATCTGTTGCTCCATTTCTTAGACATCACTACTCAAGAAAAAAAAAAAAAAAAGAAAAAAAAAAAAAAAAGAAAGAAAGAAAAAAAAAAAAAAAAGATGGCCTGCAGTCCTGCTGGAAAGAAGATTTAATGGGACAAAGAAAATGTGAATGCAAGGTAAACAGTTAGTCATAAAACATGTGCTTTTGTTTTCCCCAACTTTCTAGGGTAACAGCACAGTCTAATAAGCTATTCATTGAACCAAAAAACACAAGGTCTGGCTTCATCCTATTCCTTTCTTTTCTCCCTGGTAGCAGGATAATCATTACATTTTTCTGCATTTCTGCCCTGTATTGCTACCCTGAGCCCATCTGTTCAGTTTGGGATTGAGGCTTCTCAGACCAGTTCTAATCTTTCTTTAGAAATGTGTGATGTAACTGCCAGCTTCATCAGGGCCTCCAGGTGCTGTCACACTACCAATGCATATATACAAATTCCTTTTTTTTTTTTTTTTCAGGTAGTTTGGTGGTCTGAGGCTTAATTCATTAATAAAAGAAACTTGGATCACAGCGATGGCAGGGCAGCAAGCCCTGTCCCTGTGGCAGGAAGCAATGTGCACTTTTCCTTTCAAAAACAAACAAGCAAAACTGCAGAGAAAGTTCTTCTCGGCAGCATCCCCAGGCAGCGGTGGAATATTTGAGTAAGGTCTGTGGGGATTGCTGTCTCCAGACCCGAGGGGTGGAAATGCTCTGAGGACTTTCTGCTCTATTTTACCCCGTTCAGGCCAACTTCCTATGTATAGGATAAAAATAAGCCCTAAGTCCTCCTCCTTCTGTCCACTTCACTAGAGACATCCCTCTGTGCAATAACAAAACAGGCTCAGAGGAAGCAGCACAGACCGAAATACAAGAACGATAATTTTCCTAACATAAATAAGCAGGCAAAGGAACTCATCTAAGGAAACAAGTGAGTGAAGGCAAAGCCACAGATGAGCAAATGATGGAGCCAAGAATCATGCTTTAGGCAATGCAAGCCTGCCTCCAGCACATCTCCTGAGCCATTCTCTCCTGGGAAAGACTGAGCCATCACCTCGTGTGGACCTCCCTGCAAGAGGCTGATGTCCCTGAGCACACACTCCATGAGCACCCAGACCAGGAGCAATCCTTACTCCACTTCTGGCAACGTGCAGATGGGAAGAGACTCCTTTTTCACAGTGGGGACATGGACTCAGTCTTAACCAGCCCTAACTGTGTCTTGGTGCTTCAGAAACACTGAACAAAGCTACAAAACAAAGAAGCAGAGAAGGTTAACAGGAGGGATAGCAGAAGTGCTCCCATTCCAGAAAAATAAAAATACTGGGCTCAGTTCACTCTATTATTTGCCATTTGGAGGCACTGAGACTGCTATTCTTCCAAAATAACCTCAGTCCAACTGTTTATTTATCTAGAAATTCATCGTGGATATTTGCCGTGTGTTGTAGTTCTGTTTGAAAAGCTTCAATCATCAAATCAAGCAGAGGGAAAACAAAAGCAGATCTCTCAGCTGGCTGGTCCCCCACTGCAAAAAGGAAGCAAAGAAAACAAACCAGAGGCTGAATATTTCTTGCTGTAAATGATCAGTGAATATCTCTGAACACTAAGTCAATCCAAGGAAGCCAAGATCAGTTTGTGAATGACTTGTTAAGTTAAAAAGAACCATATTCAAAATAAATAGTCTTTGAAACCATTCTTTCATGCACGCTCCATTTTCACAAAGTCATTTTTATAGGTAAACAGCCAAGCCCTCGCTACCCAGGAAGTCAATGGCAGAGATAAGAAGGAGACCCAGGGCTATGTCTGTTTCAGAAAATTAAACACGGCCAGGACCACTCTAGTCTGGAGGCCAACTGGCACAGAAATGCCTGCATCCATTCATTAAAGTCTCCTGCTTTCCAAAACAGAGAGGCTATATCCAAGCTGCCAACTGGGAACGGTCCCTGGTTGTGCCAGCTGCCAGACCGTGCCTGGAAACTGGAGGGATGCTAGTGAACCACAGCCAAAAGCATGCAATGGACCGGTCTGAGGGTCAAATGAAGATAAAAGTACCTGGGATGTTCCTTTGTAATGGACAATTCTGTAGTGTAGACATTGTGCAAGAGTTTGATGTCATGTCTTGAGGCAGTGTCACTGAACCTATGTCATTTAGCCAGAAAGCTTTGGTCCTGCATTCATACCTTGACACCATATGTCCAATTTAGGGAGGTGTGGAGAAACTGGTTAGAGCTTGACATGCCTGAAGGCTTCAGTGCTTCTTTCCCATCTGTATTTTCCTTTACCAGTATCCCCACTACTGAAAAGGGACACCTGGGACATGGGTGTTTGCAGATAGGGGTTCAAACCTCACCTGTGCTAGAAAGCCAAATTTATAATGCTTGAAAACCACAAAAATTTTGACACCCCTTCTGGGAAACTAAGTCTGATGTCTCATCCTTGTTAGCCAGCATGTCAACAAGCAACAACGCTCATACTTCATGTTAATGGGCCTCTTAAGGAAGGTCTCAGTGGCACAACCACCTATTAACAGGGGAAAGAATGGGAGGTGAATCAAAATGCTTAATATCTACACAAGCATTTCCCACAACAACCATTAAATTAAACCATTGAAAAGCCCCTCTGGGGCTGGCTGGGGCCTCAGCACACTTTGTGAGATCCCTCGCTTCCTCTGACTTAATGAATTATGCAAGTCAAGAGAGACAGGACAAAAAGGTGTGAATAAGAAGCCTACTAATTCCCCACGGTAATCACCTGCAAAAGTATTTAGGAACAACATCTATCAGACACTGAAAAGTACGAAAAGGAGCTTGCAAGAGCAAAGTATCTAAAGCTCTTAAGTAAGAGTCAAGGGGAGACCTAAGCCAGGGAAGTGTCACCTTGATATGAATCTACTCTGGGCACTGAGCACACAGCAGTCATCAGATTGCTTGCTCACGGTCCCAGGGTTTCTTCTGCTCATATGGCATGCACCTGCACTTTGCTGGAAACTCATTTCAACGCATTTGAGAGAGTCCCAGCTTCAAAGCAAGCCTTGTGATTTTTGGTTCCTGTGTGTGAGAAGGGTATTAATAAATGTTGTGTTAATAGATCATCCGCTTACATGCTTCCTGTCTTAAAGAAGATCAACCCCCTTCTCCCCGTATCTTCAGGCTTCTTGGATGTTTTCAGTGTGAGGCAAAGGCAAGACAGCAATAGCAGAAATGGACTTTACAATCCAAATAAATAGAAATTCAGACTTTAATGCACGGATAGCTTGGAAGAGCAGTTCATAACTGAATTACAGAACGTGGATGGATAATTGCTCTCTAAACTGGCTGAATCCAAGCTCAAGACTGAATATTCACCCTTGCAGTTTATGGAAGCTGGGAATCAGAGCCAAAATTTGTTACTCTTCTGATTTGGGTTAACACACCTCCTAAGCCATTTCAGTAGGGTGGGAAACTTCTCTCACTTCCTATTTTGATAAGCAGGCCTCTGTTCTCATCACCCTCCACGTGATACCTCCAGAGAGAGAAGACAAGCAGTATGCCAAAACCTGGATCCAGTCATGTCTCTGTGGATGATGTCCTCTTCTTTCTACCATCTTCTGAAAAGCTAGTGATCATCTTTTCCAATATCCCCCTTTTTTACAATATCCCCCCCTTTTTTTTCATTTGAACAGATTGAATAAAGATGGCACATGACAATTTTAAGTTCATTTCATCATCCAGTCCCCCTCTGCAATTTTGAACTCCTTCTGCTGATGCTGTCTTTGTTTTAAGACTCCACAGGACATTACTGTGAATCATTTTAGCATAAATACTAGACTTAGTTGGAAATTTTAAAACCACTTTTCATAGGAAAAACACAATTCCTAGTAACCAAAACACTACAGAAAAACATTGGTTTCAGCTACTCTCCAGACTCAACATATGTTGAAAAAAAAATTACTGAAATGAGGTATTGTGACATAAAAGAAAAGCTAAGGTTATTGTTTTGAGAATATGCAACTAAGTAAAGCTAAAAAAAAGAAAAAATTGAAAATGGCAAAAATTAAAAGTTCCATAATTGATGACATCAACTGTTTCATTTGATGCAAATCAAACCTTAAAATATGAGGTTTATTTTCTCAGGGTTTAGGGCACTGTTTTTTTTAAATCCTGGGTGTTTGTATCTGTGTGCTGGGGAGCTGTACTGCAATATGTCAAATACTGTAACAGAACAGCAAAATTATTTTCTGCCCATCTGCAATATGGACCTACTCTAGGGCAATGCTACCAATTCTGCTTAGAGCTACACCTCATGGGAAAGTACAGGGATGGCTTAAACAGAAAGAAAAAATGGTCTCAGAGAAAATAAATCTGTTTAGCTGGCATGTGGCAGTGCAATCAGTACTGTCTCACAATGAGGAAAATGGCATTGTCATATCATGATGACTTTTGGGGCTTATTTCTATGCCTTGCCAGGAGGTCCAGCATCTTCTGAAGTCAGACAGCTTTCTCTAATGTAGCAAAATTCATCACCAATCACAGATATGCTTGTCCTGCTGGTATCTTTGATGTTCCACTTTTCTATCCATTTTGCTCTCTGTTTATTGGTCATAATGAGTTATGGCAGCTGTACGTTACATATTGTCCTAAGCTCTTTAGCCATCCAGCACATCATGGAAAGTTCCCAGGAAAGCTCCCTAGCTGAAAAGTAACAACTCTGCAACAAAAGTCTCAGCGCCATGTGCAGTAATTCATCAATAACACTTCTTCTGTAGAAACCAATGGACAGATCGGTTACAAGAGCAGAGCTGTAATGTGACCTGCCAGATAGATGGAGATCCCCATGGAGAATTCACTGACTGCACAAAAGAGAATAGAAACTCCTCTAGTGTTTCTGCAAAGAGGAAGAGAGTGGTGCTTGGGTTAGTCTGGGCTGAGGATAAGAGAGTCCCTCTCCACTCCGCACCAGTCAGTTGCATAACCAGAGTTCCTAGAAACAAATGAGAAACAAAATGAAATAAAATTATAAGAAAAAAGCCAGCATTCCTTTAGGAATTCCAGTGACATATTCGAAGCAATAATTTACGCACGGCTGTTCCATGTCTGTGCAATTACTCTTAGTGCTGTGCTAACAAGAGGCTACTTTATACCAGGGGAGTCTAGCCAGGATATGGCCTGACATCTGCTTGAAGAGCTTTCTGAAATAACAACCAAGACCCGCCTTTTGTTTTATTTCTGCATTCTCTGCCCAATGTACATAACTATTTTACTTACAGATGATACCAGGGCATTGAGGTACTGCTTATTTTTACTACCAGTTTTCATTTTAGATGACTTTTAAACTTTTTTTAATTATTATGTTTTTTACTTCACACTATCACCTCTTGAATTTTAACAGGTTTAGGTTGTGACATGTTGTGGCTGTGATGCCCAAACCTACTTGGTACTCACTCTGGTGAGACCCTACCTAGAGTACTGTGTCCATCTCTGTACAGGTCCTCAGCACAGGAGACAGGGACCTGTTGGAGCGGGTCCAGAGGAGGCCACAGCAATGCTGGGAGGGCTGAAACCCCTCTGCTGGGAGGACAGGCTGAGAGAGTTGGAGTTCTTCATCCAGGAGAAGAGAAGGCTTGAGGAAGACCTTATTGTGGCCTTTCAATACTTAAAGGAGGCCTATAAGAAAGATGGGGACAATCTTTTTAGCAGGGACTGTTACAAAAGGACAAGGGGTGATGGTTTTAAACTAAAAGAGTTTAGATTTAGACTAGATACAAAGGAAGACATTTTTTACACTGAGGGTGGTGAGACATTGGCTCAGATTGCCTAGAGAGTTGGTAGATGACCTGTCCCTGGAAACATTCCAGGTGAGGTTGGCGGGGCTCTGAGCAACCTAATGTAGTTCAAGATGTCCCTGCTCATTGCAGGGGGGCGTTGGACTAGATGACCTTTAAAGGTCCCTCCTAACACAAAGCATTCTATGATTCTATGCTTGCTCTGATCCCAAAGTCATGAGTAAGAGAGGTATGTTGAGTAACGTTGGACTTCTTTCTAATACTTTTGTTCTTCTCATAGTTTTCCAGTCATGAGCCTGAACCCAGATATGCAGAAGGAAGTCATAGTTCACATATCTTGAAGAGCATTTTGAAGGAAACAATGGGATATTAATATTGATTAATGCAATGCACTTAGATTACAAAAGGCTTTAAAAGAAACCAAGATCTCTCCCACTTGATAACTGGCAAAAAAGATACAGAATTAAGAGTCAATTTATGTAATAGAGGGAGGTCACATGAAGATGAGTGTTGTTCAACATATTCATAAAGTCTGGGAAACAGTGACTCATGAAATAACAGAGTTTACAGATTATAGGATCTCATTAAGATCTCATGACACTGAGTGATGCTCATTGTTGATGAGTTCTCATGGCACTGAAAGAAATTCAGTGTCAATAGATGCAAAATAATGAACATGGGATAAAAATAACCCTAATTATATGTATGTTACAATACTCTTAATTAACTATGACTGTTCACAGAGATACTTGGTTTTGGATAGTTCTCTGAAAAAGTTAACTCAGTCCCCAAGAGTTATCAAAAAGGCTGATAGAACACAAGGGATTATTAGGAAAAGAACAGAGAAGAAAACAGAAAGTCTCATTATCTTATAGTAGAAATCTATGTTTATTCCTGTTCCTCTTGAATAAGTCATGCCTTCTAGACATACTTCCTTAGACAAGTACAAAAGAACTTGAAATTTTGAATAGAAAAAAGTGAAGTGAATACACTCTCTCACTGGCCAGTTCTGCCTCTCCTGCTGTGCATTAACAAGACAACAGTGCTCCCTGGGCACATTTCTAGACCAAAACTGGGCAGACATATCAGAAAAAAACAAGAAGTCTTAGGATGTTACATCTGATGCTCACCCCCAACACCTTTTATTACCACATCTTTGCAGGGCATGTTCCCATGCCATGAAACGTAGCCAGGTCCACCACAAGTGTAGGTCCCACCCTCAGTCACAACACTGGGATCCACAAAGTTTGGGATTTCAGCTGATAACTTACATGACTTCTTTACTTACTTCATGTTAGTATTTCTCTTGTGCTGTGACCACAGTATGCAACAAACACTCCACAGGACACAGCAAAAAAAGTGACAAAATTTTGTGGCCACTGGATTTTATTACTCAGCAAACTGGCTGACTGGTGTAAGACAGCTAAGGAAACCTCACTCTCTCCCCTAAAGCTGAATAACTTATTGATAAAATAGAATATTTTATAAAATGAAGAGCAGGTAAAAAATAGAATAGGATTTCAGAGCCAGAGGGTGCAGCTGTGTAAAAGGGAAATGTGAGATTTTAAAAAGAAAACTGTGAATGGGTAAAGTTGCTGAAAAACATTTGCCAGATGATGGAACTAGTGGAAAGTAGATAAAGACTTTCATATAAACAAAAGTGTTCACAAAAGTCTCCACTACTTTTCCAACAGCCTTCACAGAAAGCGTTTTTTCCCATAGATAAAAATCTCCAGATTTTTCAAATTAGCACTTTTCTTCCATTCTGCTCCTTGCCATGATTCTCCTTTGCACTGAATGTGGTAGACTCTGAGGGCTTGTTAGTGTAAAAAAATCTTCAATCAAAAATTTTGCTGACATTGGGTATAGAGAAATTTTCATCCAGTTAATCATGTAGCTCTTGCACCCAGACGAGGAAGACTGTCCACATATGTAAAACTTTCTTCCAATGACTTCTTGCTTCCAACAAGTTTCATGCTGGATTTGTCATATTTCCAAGGATTTATGGTAAACGCATCAGGACTGTGTTAAAATCTAGAAGCAAAAGATGCTGCAGAAAAGGCAGATTCCTAAAAAGCTTTACCATATGGTGAGACAGAGGGAGAGAGAGTAGGAGAGGGGAATTATATCAGAGCAGTCTATGCAATAAGCAATGAGAGAAAAATGAAAGGGATGGTCTCTCAGGGTTGCTTTAAACCCTTTAGGGATGTATGCCAGGATCAGAAATAACACTCGTGAGATCGTCTTTGGCATACTGAACTTCAAGAAGAAATTTTCTTTGAATGGATCTGGCATGAGTCTGGTAATAAGAAGGCTCATCAGGCCACGACATGCCCAACATTAATGAGAGCTCCCAAAGTTCATAAGCAGGCTGTTAGCTTTGTGGTCACATTTCACCACTGGAATTGGTGTCCCAATCACTGTGACTCCACTGGCAGCGCCAGGCTGACCACGCAATCTTGGGCACAATTTTCTACTCTGTTGCAACCTGTCCTAGCCGTTCAATCCTACAGAAGAGAGGGCAGTATTCTAGGCCATCCACTGTCTCCAGCAGGGTCATGCTTGCAGCTTGCACAGATCACTCCAGAACAGATGGGACAAGTTTCTGCCTGCATCCCGCAGCTCAGAGCAAGAGAAGAATATTCAGATTAACAGAAAATTTTGCAGTCAACATATTTCAACAATGATTTTCCTCCAGGGAAGCACGTGGTCCAGTTCAGGGAAATGAGAAAAAGTGCTTTTTTTTTTTTTTCTTTTCTTTAATTTTACATTTCAAGTAATAACAGTTTTCTGGCTTTTTGTGCAGGTTGCTAACAATGCTCCCTAGTGAAAACAGCTAGCGGTTCCCACGTCTCTGACTCACTTGACTGTAACACAACCTGAGGCAAAAAAAGCTCTAAACCCTGATGTGCATTTACACCACAGCCTCTTTTTTTGCATTTCCAGTAGTATAAACTAGCCTCACTGCAGACATCAATGTCAAAGCTTCCACATTATAAAGGGGTGTGAGTGTTACTGAGATCCAGCTTCAATGCATTTGTCATCACTGTGGGAAAGGACAGGAGTGTATTGGCTTTGGGTAAAAACAGCAAGACCTTTAAGGCAATACAGGCAGAGAGGAGAATTGGGAGTAAGCAGAAATAAATCAACACCAAAGCAGAGCTAGAATGTGTGTGTTCCTGAGGGCACAGGACTGAAATCCTGATTTAAGATTAGCACAGTGCAAATCAGTAAAGCATAAATAGAGTGACTCAGAGACTGACAGTACCAGAAAAGGCTCATTAATGGGGAGTCATGACTCTCTGGGGAGACCCAGTGAGGCTCTGTAGGAAGGGATCCACGATTTGGTACATTTCAACATTTCTGCCAGGGAGCTCTGGAAATAAATTTAGCATCACTACTAAGACAATGTGTTTAAGGATCAGTGAAGGGCTAACTAAGAGAGGAACGGGAGTATGACAGTAACTCACATGATAAACAAGGTCACTTCAGAGAAAATGCCAAAAGTGAGCTGAATGTGAAAGCACAAGTTCTGTAACAAAGAAGAGAGATCGTATTTGCAAATGGAGGTTGCTTCCTGCCCCAGGTAAAGGCTTCATTAAAATACTGCCTACAGGAATTGCAGGTGTTTTGCTCCTGGGAAGGGAGTGATGGTGAATGTCATGGCCTCAATTTCAAATGTGTTTGGGATGGAAAGAGCTACATGCCACTGAGCACCTGCGAGGAGTTTTCCAATCTGATTGCCTTTTATTATGCCGTGGTCTGCCAGTGACATCAGGAATTTTAGCACTTCTGCTCTGCTTAAACTGTCAAGCTTTTCCAGTTTTCAGCATAGACACCCGGTAGTCACAACTGCCCAGTTCTGCTCTGGGAAAGCAACAACAGAGCATGAAAAACTCTCAGAACTGGAGACCCTTCTCAGCTCACGGCTTTTAGGAAGATGATCAGTCAAGATCAGTGTATGAGTAATGGTAAAAGGAATGGATAATGGATGTGAGGAAATGGTATGAATTTTCCCTGGGAAGGAGGGTAACCAGCAAGTGCCATAAAGACCTGTGATGGCAATAGATTCATAAATGATCTTGAAAAGGAAAATAGATAGTGAGGTGGTCACGTTCACTGATGACACAGCATTTCAGAACAAGCTTCTCAGTGGAGAACTGAAGAAGTTTATTACACTGAGAGACTGGGTGTTAAACTAACAGTTAGAACTGAACACAGATAGAGGCAGTGATGCACAATGGGGAGAAAAGACTCTAACTTCACATCTAAAATGACGGGCTTGGGGTTACCATTCAGAAATGAGATCAGAAATTAAACCCATTAGACAGTTCAGATCACTGCTCAGTTCTTAGTAAAATTAAAAAAAAAAATAAATTTAAATGTTGGGAATTATTAGTAGAGAAACATTATTACCCAGCTCTGTTACATCTGTAACACAAATCCATGATGCACCTGAATAGTGTGTTCAGTTCTCAAACAGATTATAACAGATGGTGGCAAGAAGGATCAAAGAACGTGAGGAATCTTCAAACTTTGGCAACTAAAGACTTGTATAAAATGAGGGATGTGGAGAAAGTGAATGGCCTTAATTATTCCCCATCTATTCCAATATAAAAATAATGGAATATCAAAGTTAGCAGTTGGAAACCCCACCCCCCCCCCACAAAAAAACAAAAAAAAAAAAACAGAAACAAAAAAAGAACCAACCGACCA